>JABFPT010002237.1:2674-19757 GCA_022817245.1 Nixonia krombeini
GTTGGAAACTATGAAACGGGTGTTTCTGTTTAGCCTAGGCGTTTATGCAGCGCCCGTTTCATAGTTTCCAATCCAATATATACACACGATGGTACTAAACTTAAAAATGTCGAGTCACACTCGACACCGCTAAAAAATGTTGAAAAAATGTTATTTTCAAATTACCTTGTTATCAGTTTCGCGTCGGAAAGGAAGCTTTTAATTGACGATAAACTTTCGTCAAGTATTTATCGCGATAAGAATATTTCAGTCGGTATAATTAACACTCAAATTAATCGTCTTCCGCAATAGAAAAAAATTCTTCGTCGGAGCAATTTGTTGGTACTTTTCGAGTGCTCTTACTCTCCATATTCCCCTAATATTGCTTTATTACTCGTCTTGGTAAACTGCGGCGCATCTTCAAAAGAAAGTTAATAACTCGGCATCAGATATCGCGCCTTCTGCAAACGACGCATCGTGTGCGAGCGGCGCGCAGCTCGCGCCTGACTTTTTGCCGACGAAATTATCAGACTCGAACGAAACTGGTCGCGTGTTGTACAAACCCGCCGCTTGTCTCGCCCGTACCTCGATCTTTACGCGCAATCAATTTCCGACGCTCTCGCTTTTTCTGCGGCGTGTAGACCCGCGGATTAAATTTCATTACGTGCGATAAATAATTTACTCGCGCTCGCGCTGTTTATGCGGCGTTTGGGATATTAAGGGCGTTCGGTGAATATGCGGTGATAAATGGCGATGTTCGTTCGAAGTTGTCGTTACCGGTATTTATTCAACTGCGCAACTCGAATAAAAAGTTTGTTTGTCCGTTATATCACGTTATTGTTATATGTATTACATCAGTTTCATTGCACTGTTTGTCACGAAGAAATAAATAGTACAATAACGAATAAGTAATTTGGAATTGAAAAGAAAGTGTTAAATTGTTTATGAAATTTTTTTTTTAGCGCTAATTTTTTCATCTCGTCAACAAAAACTGTTCTGTCGGTATATATATTGTTTTTGGTATAAACAGTGTACGTTAACGACTAGTCATCGGAAATAAACTATATCGGATTTTCTTTACTATTTTGTCTTTATAGTAATAGGAAATAACGAAGATCGAGTCATACTCGACATGGCGGAATCTATGATGAAAACTGTCGTCTAACTGCACTCGACACAGAAACGCCTACGACATAACTTATGTCGAATTACACTCGACAAAGGAATATCTATGAAGAAAATTGACGTTGAGTTGCACTCAACACAGAAGTACCTATAAAGAAAATTGATGTCGAGCTACACTCGACACAACATCGTACATCTACGAAGAAATTGAATATCTGGGAAGTTAGCATCCCATTTTTTGAAAATCAAAAAAAATAAATCAAGTAATGAATAATTTTGAGATAATTCTAGAGTTCCTGACTTATTTCGAAAAAGAGTTCTGTTCAATATTCGAAAATCGGATACCTTTTTTAATTTTCTTTTTTTTTCCTAATAACCTTTGAAAAATTCGAAAAAATTTCTTTTTAAAAAATTTTTTTTTTCGAAAACCTTTTTTTTTTCGAAAACCTTTTTTTATACTGTATAAGGTATCCTTCGACGAAGAGTTCTAAACTGTCTCGAAATTACGGCGTTTTCAGTTGTAAGTGTTTTTTTTAATGCAGAATCGAAAAATGGTGGGGATAAAACCGTAACTGTTGATACTGTCGTTGTAATTAAAGTCCGTTTTATTGGTCCATATCGAGCGTTAGCTAATTGGATTGATCTCAATAACCGAAATAAGATGATGTCTCATTTATTTCGAAATCCTCAAACGGTGAAGAGTGATAGGTAGAAAATTTTTAAATTCGGTAGATTCATTCCCCCACCCCACTAATTTTACTTTTTTCCTGATATCTCCGCTCCTAATGGTTGGAAGGGTCGACATACGGGGTGATTCTTGATGCTCGTCGCACGATCTATTTGTTGATATACAACTCAAATCCGAAAGTTGAAATTGATTTTTCGAAAAAAATTGAAGGGGCAGATAGAAAATAGCGAAACATTTTTTTTCTACTTTTCCCACTGTACGACGTCCTGTTCGACGAAGAGCATGCGTCTGTGCACCAAACGCGGTACTTCGGACTATAAGTGTCTTTTTTCAGCAAAAAAATGTCCCAGTCTTCAGCTTTGTTTCCCTCCATTTTGGAAAATTCGCCAAAAAACTTTTCCAAAATCCGTCTAGAACTCTTGGACTATTGCAAAAGTAGCTAGTTACATATATTTATAGAAAATATATAGAACTCTAGTTGTATATATTTAATTTAAAAAAAAAAGAGGTGCTAATTTTGCAAGGGTAGAAAATGTATACCTTGTCACACGTGACACCACAGCACCTGCGAAGAAATTTAACGTCGAGCCACACTCGACGTATTAAAGAACGTTTATACACCTCGAAAAACCAATTACAGTCAAAATATTTCCTTCCCGTGGTTTTCCCAACGTCTTTTTACCATCCCGTATTTTCCCGCCGAGTAATGTCCATCCCCCCCCTACACCACTTGCTTCCCCCACCCGCCTCGTTAATCCGTGGTTCTCCCGCGCAAATTGTTCCGCGGGAAATTTATAATAATGCCAATTTACACCAACGGACCGAATTAATAGCCGTCCGGAAACACAATAAACCTCGCGGCTTAAATTCCCCGGCGGGTGGCAGATCCGGTGAGTTAAATATGTGGGATGAATGGCGATCGGGAAAAATTGAAAGTTGACCAGCGCTATTTTGCACAGTTAATGACGGTGCGCGTTTCGACGACCAACGATTGCTCTCGATACCGGAATTTCACCGGACGAAGTATTTCGCGAGGCAAGCCGCTAATAAGCTTATGAAAACAGCGTGTTCCGGGATCAGGCATCGAGGAAATTACTGTAATTAAGTAATTGGACGATTAATTGACTCCCGACAATTTTCAAGGCTGCTGTAGAAAACTTACGATCTTTTCGTATTTCGTCACATTACGATGACGTATGAAAGATTCGAGTTTTCGAAACGCGTCTTTCCCATCTTTCAAAATTTCGAAAATTTCAAAATTTTGAAACATTGAGAATTAAAATTGAAATTTTGAAAATTGAAAATAAAAACTGAAATTTAAAATAATTGAAAATTGAAATTGAAATTAAAAATAACTGAAAATTAAAATTTCGAAATTCTCGAAATTCCATTTCGTGAATTTTCAAAACTCGAATGTACACATTGTCAGATGTACTTTCTCGAAAACGAGTCAACAATAGTGAGAATAAAGTTTTTTCATACCAAACGTAATGCACGCACACATACGCGCACAAATGTATATCATTTTATCAAATTTGGTTCCGTCCGACGTTTTTTCACATACGCCTTGTTGACGTATGAATTTTTATAGCGAAATAGACACGCCCGCCATAGAAACGAGAGAAGCAGAAACAGCGCAGGAAATGGATTCCGGGTGGATGAAATTTAATATATATAAATGTGAAACCTCGTGCAATAACGAAAATGGTGGTTTTATTAAATATATTAAAACAGATGCGGATTAATGACCGAATGCCGAGTTTCGCGTGCTGCTGTCGCGTGTTGTCACATTCACTCACGTTAATTAAACCATTTCTTAAATGGAGACGCGTTGTATGAAAATGTATAATCTCGATAATTAGTCGTTTCCAGGCTGTTGTTTGTTGTTCGCTTTCTAATCAGTCATTTTCGGGGACAGTTATTTGCACGTGTCAAACAAATTTCATGATTAAATTACAAAATTGAATTATTAAATTAAAAATGTTGTCACTAATGAAGCAGAACTTTGCTTTTTGTTACTTTGTCAAATGTATTCTCGTACTGACAAATAATTAAGCACGTTAATTATTCATTGACGCAGTTTAATAGTGAATAAAATTATTTAGTACTTTTTTTGTTTGTGTTCAATTTTGATGGAAATTTGTTTGGCTGCATTAACTAAATTATTCACTAGAGAAAATTAAAAATCAAAACATATACACTTGGTATAAATAATGTAACAGTAAAATGAATTAATTAATATTGTTAAGGAAAAAGTAATTAGTAAAAATTAATTGGGAAGAAATAATAATAAGAAGGATACGCATAATAAAACATGGAAATGTTGATTTGATGGTGGTACGAAAATGGGTAAAATAAAGGCTATGCGTTTTTTAGCATACTTGTCAGTAAAAATTGCTAGATTTGCTACTACTTTGGTTTTGTAAATATACCCTCAATTTTACCATGACAAAAATTACTACATTTTTACAATCAAATTTTTCTCAATGCAAGACAAAAATATGTTAAAGAAAATGCTTTTTACTGCAAACAGATTTTCCTCACTTTACATGTCATCAACACTTCCAATTTCATTTGCTACCCTTACTTCCACACATACAATTACCTTTTACTCAAATTACATGAAACAGCCACTTTTATACAGGTTAAATGATTCCCCAATGGAAAGTTAGGACAATTCACAATCAAGGAAGAAATTCTTCTGAACATTTTAATAACTTCCAAACAATTCAGTTTCTTTCATCAATTCAAAGAAAACCCCATAATTGCAAAAAAAAGAACTATGTTAATTGAATCAATTTTTGCTAATTAATTACATTAAACTATACCAATGACTGTGTTAATCTATATCAATTGAATTAATCAATCATTTGCTTAGACCAACTGACATTGTGCAGCAAAATATCAAACTCTCAAAATCTCCCCCCTCCCAGTTGTTTATTTCCCCATAAAACGCAACATAATTGCGATCCTTCAAATAAATGAGCGGAGAGGCAATTGCCAATTAATAAAACAGTGTCGATTAAACGGGCTGGTTGCAAGTCCTAAAAACGTGCTTCCCCGACTACAGTTCCACAGCGTCATCAATGTCCCATAAATCGAGGTGATTTTTTCCAATCGAATGGATTTTACAGCGGTTTTTATTGGCGGTATAAATTGCTTTTCGCATATGTTACTAAACCTCCGCAGTGGGGAAAGGCCGAGGCATTTTTCCTTACGCGCGATTTTCGAAACATTCGGTGAATCCGGCAGAATCGATCTGCACGAAATGAGACCTCCCGCGTTTGCCATATCCAGTGTCAACCCGGATTAGGAACTCGTTTGAACTTTTTAAATCCCTTCGTAAAGAATCCAAGTAGACACTAAAGGCCGCCCGCCTTAAACGATTCTCTCGCGTACTACCATAAAATTGGAAAACTGTTCCTCAGGAAGAGACCGCGGCTTGAATATCGCCTAAGAGGTAATTTGTTTCTTCTGCTTCTTTTTACACGATCGCGGCAAATTTAGACTCTTATCAAACATTACCGATAATTAAAAACTTTCACGTCTCTTCTGTAACGAACATGGGAGAAATGGACTTGCGACTACTTCCGAACGTGTTCGCAGAATTTACCGCCACTGAGCAGCCCATTTTCGTAATACATTTTTCATTTAAAATATATATATTCATTTAAAAACGTCGCATAAAATACTTACTCTTCGTTAATAGAATTATTTGTCAAAAAAAGTCAGTTTTCAAAAATGTAAAAAAGATAATTTTTTTGAAAAAAAGTAAAAGTAATGTTAGGTCGGAAACTATGAAACGGGCGTTGAATAGTCGCCCAGACTAAAGAAAAACGCCCGTTTCATAGTTTCCGACCTAATATTTCCAAAACACGACGTAGACAAAATGTATGAAATACTTTATGAAATGTAATGGAGGCAAATAATTTATGGAAGTACCTTGCAAAAATAATATGAGAAAGTTCATAAATGTAATTTATAAAAAAAGGTTTTTCAACTGGTCTGTAGAAATCGACTTTATCAGTTTATCCGGGGCGGATTTCATTTTTCGACGAAACGGCGGATGTGAAATAAACGTCAAAAGCGTAAGTCGCGGATGAAAATCGGACGACGGGCCATTGAATTATAAAGACGAAAAAATGAGTGGAAAGCAAAGGACCAGTTGACGCCTTGTATTCGGCCGACTGGACGAGAATTGTCAGATACGCGGGCCGAATAGTTACGCCGTATTTATCCATTTTCGGGTGGCACAGGTGGCGTAGTTTCCGGCGGCAACTCACCGTATGACGAATATACGTCATACGCGGACGGCAATCGAATTTAATCCTCCTCTGCATTCGCGATACAATAAAGAATTAAAAAATATCGCGACATAAAAGCGAACTCGCATTTCCATGACGACTCGGTAAACGGACGTATTATACGTCTGAAAAGACAGATATTCCAGGCGAATCGGTCAAATGGGGCATCGTTGATAGAAAAATATTGTTAAATTGATAAAATGCGCCAAAGAAAAATATCAGCATTTCCTCAATTTATTCCAGTAAATTCTCCGACCCATGACAATTTTTCACGAGAGAGGAACAAGAAATATATTATTTCTACAAAAATTCCACTATCTTTCATAATTGTTAAACACGTTTTTTTTCGTGACACTATTAAAAATTAGGCCCTTTACGTTTTTCCTTTCTTATTACAAAGAACTTTATATCTCTTCTTTAGTTCACAAATGTCTTTTATTTACACATACGTCGCAGGAAACTAATTGCCTTTTTGTAATTACTAATTAACTACTTATTAATAATTACGAAAATTAATTTAATGGGGATACAACTCTGCAGCTTTCTAATTACGTTTGTTTATTCAATTACTCCTCTTAGTTAATCTCATCCCCTCCGCTCCCCACCTCGCCCGCATCGCGTAAACCACGCCCACATCCCCACCCGCGTCTGTACCACCACTCGTGTCTATATCCCCTCCCACGTCCGCATCCCCACCCCCGTCCACACTCCCACTCGCGTCAAAAGTGTAACCGACTGCTATACGCGTTATATGCTTATTAGCGACTATAGAGTGCGTTTTTTCATAGTTTCTTTGCGTCTGGTTTAATGAAGTGCCCGATGCGCGACTGCTCTTAGCCCTTTCGTTACGGCCTAAAATACAAATCGCCATCACCGAACAGGCAATAATTATCCATTGCGACTGCCAGGAAGACATTCTCCTTCGGTTTATGTATCTGTAGGAATAAACCGAAATGGAATATTCGTCGAATGCAAAGCAAACGACAAATGACGCGAATTTGGATATTTGATTGTCAAAATTGTAATGTAATTCGTGTGCAGATTGTCGTTTTAAAATTTACAATTATCAATGAAATTAGTAAGAAATATAATTTAATACACTAATCACCCTAAATTGTATTTTAATTTATAATAATTGCAAAACCTGTGAATATGCAAGTAACTGAATACGCATAAAGTGTACATGTTACTCGTATAATACGATGAAACAGTTGTTGTGTAACGGTTAAATGAGTGTACTTACAAGGGAATGCTATGGCGGCGTAGAAATACGTAAGTGCGATCACCGAAAGTACAACGCCGTAAAGAAACGGTTAAACAACGCAGAAAAACACCATCGAAGGACGTCCTATGGTGCAGTCGGATTGATTTAGGCTGACGGTGATGTTTGTCCGCAAGTTCGCCGGGCCACGGCTCGGCGAACTTGTCTTGAGCCGGAAAATGCATGCCGCGACATCTGTTGGCAAAGTAAATAACGCTCAGCGAAATGCAAATAACAATTATAATAATGCCGAGGTAAACGCGCGCGCGCGCATGCCACGGGATTTATTCCGATTGTTATTTATTACATTTCGCGGCGGTCGGATTATTTTACGTCGAAATTGAGGAATGATATTCCACTGATTAACCTCGCAATAATTTCATTAACTTTTGCTGTATCTAATATCAGCACGCTTAATAATTCACATCATAATGGATTTGCGTAATCCGATGAACATTTGCGTATTTACCAGCATTAAACGGGAAATCCTTAATGTCCTGTTTAGGTCACGCCATTTGCCTTATTAAATGTTTCGCATGTGACGTTCTCACATTTACTTAAGACCTTCCCGAGTATTTGTCTTTCCTTACAACAGCCGACTTCAACAAAGTTGTATAACTACCGTAAATTTGATTAGACAGAAGCACCGTTGACCTCAGTCGCATATTCCAAGGTCACTGGTGACCGACACGATCCAATAAAAACTGTACTTCGTCTTTCCGATACCATAGACCACTTCAACAAAGCGATTCAAGGTCATTTATAGGAAGTTTTGTTCGTTTCCTTTCTCGATGTGAGGTAAATGTGCTTCAAAGTAATGCGGCTCTATCATGACCACGAGAACTCCTTAATTTTAATTTCTCTTAAAAAATTCCCACCTAAACGAACAAGACTCGACTAGCTAGCGGAACAATCGAGTTCCGCATCGGCTAATTAAGCCAGATCGAGAACGCGGGATGTTCCGACGCGGCAAAGTCAAGCGCGCTTCATTAAGCACACGCTGAAAAAACATGCTCCTTTCCATCGTGGATATGAAAAGTAGAGGAGTTGAAACTACGGATCGCAGCGTCGGTATCGCTAAACAGCGTGGCCGGGGGCGATGTGGAGGGGGGAGGGGCGGAGAGTCGCGGCGTGATATGAAAAGTTTCGTATCGTGCGGCTTCTCGAAAGCTCTGGAAAAAGGAAGGAGAGCGCGTCCGCATTCGAACTGGGAAACCCATCGATGCATGAGAATATCGAGAATATTCGACGTACGTCGAGCGAATTCCGAAACAACGTCGGAAGCTCGTCGAGGGGCAGCGGTATAACGCCGGCTCCCCGGCGGTAATTTATTTTCGCCGACGTACCGCCGCGGTACAATGCGAAACTTAAAATATGTCTTCGGAATCTCGGTCGCATCGTTGGGAGGCACACGCGCTTGCAAGTCGCGAGAAAATGCGCCAACTTCGGATCCACCGACGACGTCCTCCTTAAACCGTCCCTCCGGGCTTGTTCGACGACGATTGTCGCCGAGCATTTCATACCCGCCCCCTCTCCATGACGTATCGCCCTCTAACCCGGACAAACTTCCCGGCAATCCGCCCCAATGGATTATTCCTCCTTCGCTGATCCTCCGATGCAATCGGATTAACAGCGGCCATTTCGCAAGCGCTTGCGACCTTTTTCCGTACCCGCTGCTACACGTTATTGCATAATTAAGCGGGGCGTATAAAACGCTGCGAATCGATCTGATCGAACATGAGATTTCATCTGACCTGGATTCTGACCGGATCTAGCCAGCTGATAAACCCTGCTATCTGATCCTGTAGGGGTTTTGTCCATGTTTATGCTCGACCAAATCTGACCTGCTGCAGAGTTTGACCGAATCTGATAGAATGTAGGTAGTGTTGAATTTAAAGTTGCACTGCCGTGTTTCGTTATTTAGAATGACTAGTCCTCCGTTTGGTACAGTTCGCAAGAATCAATTACAATGATTTGTCTGGTGCTTAACCTCGTTAGTTACACTCCCCGCCACTCTTCGTTCGCAATAGTAACTCTTACTCCCACTCTGCTCTCGCATTAATACTAGTCCCCTCTCAGCGATCACACTGTTTCCCCCTCCCCAACAAACCCCCCCCCCCCCCCCCAACAACACCCCCTCCCCCCCCCCCACCCCCTCTCCCTCCACCCCCCGCCCCCCACCCTCCCCCCCACACCTTACACCCCCCCCCCCCCACTCAGCACGCCTGCCGGATTTGCATGAAGTGGTTTACTGCAGCGCGACCGATGGTTGGGAACGTGTCAAGGGGCGCGTAGTCTCGGTACTAACACATGGGAGAGGACGCTCGTTAAGCCACGAGACTCGACGGTTTCTCGTCGGAACGCGTGAAAGTCATCGACTCCGATGATCGTCTGGTTATGCGGGTCGCCATTGTCAGCGAACGCTTTTCACGACAGGCGTTTCAGTGCGTGCTCAGTCGCGGAGCGCGTAGCTGTTTACGCCGGTGGAACAAACCGCGATACACACGAGTACCTGTGGCCGGCTCAGTTTACACAGTTGGCGTGGCGAGGTTACTTCGTTATCCACGAGTCGTTCAATGACGAAGCGCTCGCCGTCGGCGAACCGACGCCTTTTTCTCGAACGCATAATTCGGCTGTCTTTCATTGGCGTCACGCTTCGCTCCCGAGCGTGGGACAAAGACTGATTAATATTAATCAGGTCGGTCGAGAAATTTCCATCGACATTCCGATAAAATATGAATTTTTATCAGACCTTCGTCTACTCCGATATTTATGTAGTACCGTGCAGTATTTATTAGCCGATCATCGACTATTTTGTAACAGTTTAGGAACATTTTTTGACACTCGATCGTCGGTTCTGGGAAACTTTTACAGTTGGCTCGTTCGAGTCGCCTAAGCCGAGCCAACGGAGTACAAAGGGTTAATTTTTCTCGTCATTTTACGATTCTCGAAAATAGCGCGCTTTTATGGTATAAGCGGTAAGTGTCCCGTGGGAAGTGTCGGTAACTGCACCCCGGTGAGTACGTAGACCGGCGGAATTGTTCTACGCGGCGTGGACGCACGCACGGCCGTTGCGAGCGCGCATGCGATCGGCCGACGGAAGCAGAGCCGCCGGGTATGCTCCGTCGAGAGGAAAACGAAAAAAAAGATCATCGTTTTCGGATATTTAACATCCATTTGCTCCGCTGTCTTATTCCGCCAAGGGGAAAGCAATTTCGGCGCACGGTCGAAGCAACGCAACATTTTAAACTTTCGTACCGATTTTTGGCCTCTCGTTACCGATCCGAAACCAAAGAAGAAAACGAAAGCGAATTTCGCCGACGAAATTTGAAGAAATATCCGTTTCGACTTTGCGAACAGGACAGATGAGATTACTGGATGTACAATAATAATCGTAAATATCATGGTGGTATTTTTTGCTGCAACAATTGCCCAAGTTTACCCACGTTCCTACACGACGGTAAAGTTTGCAGGTACGGCAAAGAATTTGCTGCGACTACAAAAGGATTTTGTGCTTGTCGCGGGTCATGTACTGGTGAAATTTTTTCACAGAGGAACATTCCTCGGTACCGTGCACGTTACAAGCACTTGTTCCGTCCCCTTCGATCGAACATTCGAAAGCTAATTTGTCCCGGAGCCGCGGATGATCGTAAAACGAGGAGGAGAATGAATGTTCGAGTGCGGCGGCAGAGGAGCACTCGAGGGAACGTGCTCGGGTCAGGAAACTGGTAGTGAGCCGCTGGTGCCCCATTGTAGTCCAAAGTGGGCCTCCTTTTCAGCATCGTCCTCCGGCCAGGGTCGGAGACTTCGCTTGCGGGACTATTTTAATTGTTTAATCATTTTACGGCGCTCACCGGCACTGACCAGTCGCCGACGGGCACCTGACTTCGGCCTGGCCAGCACCTCGGCCTAATGAGCCTCTCCGGCGGCCCCTCGGGGGAAACTGCGAAATCACCGTCGGCCGTATCTTTTCGATGAACCGTTTCCCTCGGCACATCTGTCGGCTCGCCCGCTGTCGATTCCGACACTGCGGTTTTCCACACGGCCTTCCACGTCGCTCTGACGCGCCGGGAAAACTGGAGCTCGGGCGCTCGCCAACTGGGTTACATCGAGTTAGGTTAGGTAATTATAAACCATCGACCGGCACCGTGAACACGGTACTAAAATTACTCTCGAATTTCCAAGTATAATGTCGCTCGCGATATTTTCTCGATCTATTCGACGCCGCGATGCTCGCCACGCCGTTGGCGCTGCGACGCTGGAGAGTCTCCGGCGCGTACCACGTGACCCAGCCGATTTACAACGTACGAACCAAAGTTCCGAGAATACTTACACACTCGTGTCAAGATTTTCCTCGGCGAATTCATTTTTGTGGGCATGAAGAAAGCTACGTGAATAAACGAAGTGTGCCATATTACCCGACGTTCGCCGATATCGACAAGAATAAGGGAATGATGTACCAATTTTTCAAATCAATCAAACAATAATGAAGACGATAATCGACGAGTAAATAACGTCAATTCTACATGATAATGCAGAAGATGACGAAATATTGTACTTTTATTGCTCGTACGGCAAATTTTATGGTGGAAAATCGAATGCGTAACGTTAACCGACTTTCGGTAAAACGCTCATTTTAGAAGAACAACTGTGAAAGCGTGATTCCGATGTTTACATTTTATCGAGCCGCGCAAGTTACTTTTTTTTAAAGCGAAAGAAACATATGGCACGACTACCTAACTTTTATTCGACTTGCATTTTGAAATGCTAATGATCCGGCGTGCCTGTGACGTTCCGAAAATCCGAAGCGGAAAACGAAAATATTCGGATTGGATCGGCGGCATTTGAATAGCATTCCGAGGTGCAAATGAACCTGGTGGCATAGGTCAGTCCTTCAGTTTCAGCATTTGAAGCACGTACCAGGCATTCAAACGTCAAAATGGGTCCTATACAATGCTCTTGTTCTTTTCCACCTAACATGCCCTTTCACGCCTCTCTCTTTCTTTCTTTCTGTCTCACTCCTGTTCGAAAGGTCCAGGCTTTAAAAGCCGCTGTATTTTCTCTACAAATAACGAAAGCGCTTTAACTGAAATACGAAACAAAGAGGAATAATTATATAATTACTCTTAAAATTAATTTAAGCATCGCTTGAAAATAAACGGATTTAAATACAGACGTAATCGAATTAACGTATTTACCACATGCTAAATAAATTTGAAACTTTATTCAGAAAGTACAGAAAGCTAAATTGAAATATAACGAGGTTGAACGAAATGTTTTTTCTTACGAGTGAGGAAAGTTATTTGCAAAGTCGAAAACGCGATTCGTTTCAGCCACGCGGTTTGTACGCGGCCCTCGGAATTTTCCTGGAGCGTGGTTTTCCTTCCATATGTTCCTCTCGCCTCGGACGTTAGCCCCCGATGGTTATAATCTCACACTCGTACGCCACTCGAGCACGAGTATCGTGCACCCTCGCGTGCGGCATACGCGGAAACGCATGATGAAACTGCTCGTCGAACCTGTATTCCCTTTGTCGTGTACGCAGGAGGGAAAGTGGTGGGAAAACGATGAAATCGTAATGAATTATAGAGACCCTCGGCATTTAATAAAGGTAAATATATCGGATGTGTCGTGTTGAATAATTATGTTATTAAGGAATATTGATAAACGAATAAATCGAGAAAAGTGTAGTAGGAAGTTTTGTATTTCGGAGTAATATTGTATTTTCGTTCCTTATCAGACGACAGCCCGCATTTGTTTCACTTGTTTCTTCGTGCGACGTAACCGGCGAAGTAAGAAGCGGAATCGGTGGTGGTTAACGCGAGCACCTTTCTCTCCCTGAGTATTCTAGATCGCGCCGCCTCCCTTCCGGTTTCCGTCTCTTTCCTCCCGCTTCCCTCTCCCTCTCTCTCTCTCTCTCTCTTTCTTTATTCCTCTCGGCTCAACAAGTGGGCCGACGTTTTTAGCTCGGATAGTAGCGTGACTGCCTAAAGTTCGAGGCACTCGCGCACCACGAAGCTGGCAAAAACGAGCCCCCGGTGTTAGGGGTTGCTCGGCTACCGACGAGCGAGAGAAGGAGAAAGACGGCGAGGGGAGTGAACTCGATGGCGGGGCGGACGGAGGGAGACAGGGCGAAGAATAATCGTGCGGCGGTAACGGAGAAGGAAAAAACATATCGGTCGGTGGAGAGGGACGAGGGAGAGAAAGCAGTGGAAGGCGGAAGGGGTGGCGACGGCGGAGGGAAAACGCAGAGAAAGACGCGTTCGGCGTCGGACGGTGGTGGGGGAGCGCTCGCCGGAGACAGGGAGGGGACAGCGCTCCCCTCGCGGCGAGCGCGTCAGTCGCGTCGCGCACTTCGAGCAAGAAGGTTTGTTCCTTGCGTGTTCTTCGCAGCAGTTTAGCCTCCTCTTCGCTCCTTCCTTCCTCGCCATCCTTCCGTCCTTCTCTACTATCCCAACTGTCTCGCGTCCTCCCTCGGCAGTACTCGTACCGTTCGTCTCGCAGCCACGACTTCCCCGGCGACCTTTTCTCCACCGAGCGAAAAAAGGTCGAGGGGCATGCGATAGTGACACGAGGAGGAGTTGTTAACGGTCGGAGTACATCGGTAGAGTGTTGAGTCGGCGAGAAGGAGGAGGAGTGGACGTCGTGGGAAAAGCATCGGAAGCGTATCCCGAATCGTTTTGTGCCCGTGTCCGTCGAGAGAGCATGGCCAGAGCGTGGAGCCAGCCGTTGTCGTCGGCCGTCGGCATGCACTCGAATCAATAGCGAGGCAAGGCCGCGCGCGAACCGTTGCACGTACGGCAGCTACTGCGGCACGCGAGAGAGAGAGAGCGGCCCTTGCAGTCTCCTGCGGCGACTCTGCTCCGGCCCGCACCGATGCCGCCGAGGCGGACGACGCGCGCCTCACGGTCTCACCACGGATGACGAACGCCGCCGCGGCGAGCATGAAGCAAGCGCGGCACCCAGCGGACTACTGGATTTGATACACGGTGCCGACGGCGCCGCGAACGCCGCGGAACATGCAGTCGAACACGATTCTACGCGACGTCGCTAACACCGAGAAGTTGATGGGATACAACAACAACAACAGCCACGCACTCAACAACAACCCTGCCTCTCCACCGGCCGACATCATGTTCCAGATGGAGGACGAGGGGCTCACGCAGCTCGGCAGCGTCTTTCAGTCGGCTTATCAGTCCATCGTCGGCGGTGCACCGCAGGTAATGAGACAGCTGCGATCGCTCCGACTTATTATCGGGACACGCTCGCCTGGTTATGACGTCAGGCACGCTGCGTTGCTTGTGTGGGAGGGGGGGGAGAGAGTAAGAAACGCCGCTACATGCGGAGCGACATTGCGACGGACGCGGAATGGAAATGCAGTGATCGCGGACACCGCACCCGAATACCGACTCCGGAGTTGGGTGTAAGTGAACTTTTCCGGTAGAAAGACACTCCGGCGTTTGGGAATTTATCGGTTTCCTCGTGTTACGCGTGCTGTCGTAACGTCGCTTATGTTGACCCTGCATATCCGCTTATACATAAGATACGCTTAGATCCAACGTGGAACAATGTTTTTCTAAGTTCCAGGGTAGATTCGATTTGTTTAATTATTCATATGCCACTATTTTCGTCACCGACCATCGGGAAGCGCGCGCACACGGGAACCGTTAGCGAATATACAAAACGGAAACGACGCGCCGGAGAAATGTCATTTTATGGGCCGGTTTTGTACCGCTTTTTGCGTATTGATTGAATAATTGCGGATAACTGATTTTACGTTGGTCGGTTGATTGGTCGACATGCGGTTTATACCCGGTATTCAATGCCACGAAGTTTATAGCCGAGGATTAAATGCGTAAAACGAAAAATTCTAGATTAAACTTACTTTTTAAGGGAAGTACAGTTTTTTAACGGAATTTTGCATAACTCTTCTTTTATTTGGGTATAAATTGTACCGGCGAGAATTTACCTCCAATTTGAGCGTACGTTCCATCGATACGTTTCTTTCGAGAACTTTCCTCCGCATCTCGATCGTTATTTATTATTCATTCTGCCCAATGCAACGTGCCGGTAGGAATGAGGTTAGAAGTAGTATAAAGAGGATATAATTCTCTGGCAATTGTCAAATACGTGTTTTCCTCTGGAGAAGACTCCAGAAGAGAAAAGTGTAGTACGATTTACAGGGAAGCGTCGTAAGCCGAAGTCCACCTTAAATGTTTGCATTCGTTTCGATTTAAACGGACGGAGCAGCGAAGATGTTCCGCGAGCAAAGTGACGGAAATTACCGTGGCGACTCGCGACCAGTAAATAACCTCGTCAAAAGGGAAAATTTCCCGAATAACCCGAGAAATCGGGCAAGCGGCGTTAACCTCCACTACTTCCCCTCCTCCCTCGCTCCCCGAAACGTCCACGAACCCTCGAAATAAAACAAAACTTCATCCGATCGACGAAGAAACGGTGAATCGAAACGAAACATCAACGTGTCGCAAATCGGGAATAAATTTTATTCCCGGCCTATGAATCAGACGCCGCGAACGGAAATAGCGAAAAAGGTCGGAGCAGAAGGGGAATTTCGCAAATGCATTCTCGCCGGAGAGAAGCACATCGCGGCGGCGGGAGACGCGGCTCGCATCCTCTATCAGCATTGTGAGCAAACTAAGAACCTAATGCGTACGCAAGAAACGGTTCAGGGTCGGAGTCGCAGTCTTTCGAAAGCGCGTTGATATATGGCGAATTGAATCGTCCTTTTTACTCGTAGAGTACCGCGGATAAGATCTGTTGCGCGATCCGCGTGTACCGCGGATGGCAAGAAAGAGCCGGTGGAAGAGAGAGGGACGTGGTGGGGGGAGAGGCGAAGTAAAGCCGGGATCGTCGGTCTATAACTGTTTTTGCGTCGGACGCTCTAGCCAACGTGCGAAGCACGCTATCGTGTCCGGTGACGTCACCGTTACGTCACGAACATGGCCACCGTCGCGCGGCCTGCGAGCCGCCACCGCCGCACCGACTGTTCCCCCCTCCCTGGGTTTCGCTTTTGTTCGATTGGCATCTCACCCTTGGTCATCTAATTACGATTGCGCCACCGACCTTACGCCATCCGCGCGCAACGGGCCCCGTCGTTGCGACGAGAGTGAAAATGAATGGGATATACGGGATTTGGTATTTTCGCAAGCCAGGGGCGTGCACGGTTGCCTATACCCAGGGGACTTTTCCGCGAGTGATCCGCCGCGGTCGTGTTTCGTTGGACAACAAATGACGCCGTTGGCGCAATATCGTTCGACGATAGATAAAATCGTGTCATTATAATAATTGTTTTTCGCCCGGCCGTTCCGCTACTGCGCCGCGTGGAATTTCAATCTAATTTAAACGCGGATTAGCCTGAAATAATGCGATTTTGCGTTAGCTCATTCCGTTAGTTAATCTCCTTTGCACGCGATTGCCAGTTGCCGCGTCGTATATATACGCGCGCCCGGCGGTGCTCCCCCCCCCCCCCCCCCCCCCCAGCCCCCCCCCCCCCCCCCCCCCCCCCGCCCCCCCGCCCCCCCCCCCCCCCCCGCCCCGGCATTTTTTACGGGCCCCCCCCCCCGGGACCGAGTCCCGCCCCGCGACGGAGGGAAAACGGGTGCCGCCCTTTTCCCGCACTCCGCGCCGGCCTCCCCCCGCCCCGGGATTGTCCCCCGAATGGAAGCCCCCGCCCCTTTTCCCGGCCCCCGCTCCCCACGGGGCGCC
>JABFPT010002240.1:2188-19732 GCA_022817245.1 Nixonia krombeini
AGCTGGAGATGCAATGTGCAGAATTATGGCATTTTTTAGAATGTTTGGCCTTTACCTTTCTTCTTTCATTTTAATTTGCATCAGTGTAGATAGGTTGGTAAAAGCTGTATTCATAATTCATTACGTACATAAAATTACGTCTTCAATATTTCAGACACAATATATTTTTGCGTCGCTTTACATCTTTTTCATTTTGTAAAATAACAAAAATATTTATAAAACAGTACATGAAAAGTATGCTGAAATTTCAATTAATTCATACTACGTCATTAGAAATGTGGGAACAGAAAATATACAAATAAAGATAGAGGGAAGCTTTATAGACGTATTAGCTCGATATATGTATTTGATATAAGAATCTTTAAATATGGTTAACATATTTTTTAGTTTAGAAAGAAACATAAAGATACAAGTAATACAATCTTTTTAGACATTTTAAGTATTTACAGTATTTTTAAAATCTAATCCAAACGTCCAACGTTAGGTAACCGTAATCGCTTTAAGTAACGAAAAGGTTAACGAAAATATAACAATCTATTTTTCCCTACAAAATATATAAGTACATTTTTTTCCGATTCTCTTTATTAAGTAAAAAAAAAATTATAGAACACACTTATAATTACCCAAAAAATACGTTCTTACTGCCGTCGTAGGTATTATGCAGTATTGAAACCATTGCAACTGTCTGATGTGAATAGAAGAGTAAAAACAATGCTGATTGGAGCTTGGGTTGGGTCTATGTTGTGCTCAACGCCTCAGGTACTATACTGTTCATTTATTTCACTTATGTTTTAAGTGAATCGTATCATTAACATAATGTATATTAACGTCATATTACCTTTATACTTCCAAAATAAATTCATATGTACGTATTTAAAAAATTTCACATTACTTATAATAAAATCACAGCTACTGATAATAAATAAGAGCATCGAAAATTTATTAATATATTGTATTAATATATTTAGTGTCATTTTGTTCGATATTAACTTATCTTGAAAGACAGTAATTTATTTGTTATACTGTAATAGCCAGATTATTTTTAAGCAAAATTTCCAAGTGAAAACAAGTATAACTTGTAGATATATGTTATGTTTCACACTTTCTTTCACTAATTCATTTTACAGGAAGTGCATTTTCAAATAAACAATTAGTTTCAATACATTGTTTGTAATTTCAAGTGGTACAGTAAACATAGGTATACCTGTAGGTAGGAAAGTAGGTAGGTAGGTACTAAAAAATAGATATGACTTAATCCGTTTTAATATTGCGTCTAATGGATAGAATGTGATTCAAAGAATCATTCCTATATTCTGTTGCAAGTATATTTTTAATAAACATGTTTGTAGCAGCGTTGGACATTATTAATAATAATTACAGCAAACAGCAAGTATACGCAACTAAATTATATTTTAAAAATATAGATTTGCATTGTTGTTGTGACTAAGTCGAACATATTAATTGATGTCCTGTTTCCATGTGGTAACTCTTTTTAAAGTACTGGGACAAACTGCGGTATTAATTGAACTGAATGTTAGGACAGTAAAGACAATTACTCCCTAAAACTTGCACTAGCCATGATATTCCAATTTTCGTAAATGTATATACGTTGTACGTACGTACATACGTATACACATACGCATTGGATGTACATAATTTTAATTTTCATAAATGATCTTACATACATGTGTGTGTACATATTTGTACATTTTAAATCTATGAATCTCTGTAATGGGAATTCTATGACAAACTTATATATTTTTAAACACACTTTCTCTTCAAGTCAGCTTATATTCAAGTTTTAATGGATCTACATATGTTTTAGATGATCGTTTTTCACGTGGAAAGTCATCCAAATTTTACGTGGTATGAACAATGTATTACGTTTAATACATTTCCAAGTTTTACGCACGAACTGACATACTCTTTATTTGGAATGATAATGATGTATTGGTTTCCCCTTATCGTTATAATATACACATATAGCAGCATACTTGCAGAAATATATAAACGGTCTAAGGAATCTACTTCCGGTAAGAATCTTAGAAATTGTTTTGAGTTGAGGATATTATTTCAACTCTTGAGGAACTAAGAGTTTTTATAATTTGAGTTTTATGGGTATTTGCGCATAAAGGGCATCCAAAATATATATTTTACTTTTCAAATTTATTTTATTTAATTTTCAGACAGAATACGACGTTCTTCTTTAGGATTTCTTGGACGTGCGAAAATTCGTACTCTAAAAATGACAATAATCATTGTCGTTGTTTTCTTTGTTTGTTGGACACCATATTATATTATGAGTTTGTGGTAAGTATTAGGTGTTTTGTGGTTAACATAAAAAGGTTTAATATTATTAATATTTCTGTATGAATAATAAATGATTGAAAATATGTAAGTATTTGTGCTCTTGCATAGTCAAAAATGTTTGTTTTTTATGCTGTTTCCAAAAAAACACATAACTTCGTTTCAACTTATCCACTTGATAGAATCGTTCTCTTATCGTGAGGAACTTTATTTTATAAAATTGTTTCCTATAATTACATTCAAAATTATCTAATTGCTAACAATATATTAATCTATCAGTTGGGATATGAGGTTCTCTTGTATAATAACATACAGGTATTGTAAATGAACGTAAATGTTTGATTGGTTCTGCTGAAGTTTCGAATCACTAGTTCGCATGTACACAATGAAAGACAAATAGTATAATTTATGCTCAAATTAATTATCATACATTAAAAGAGACACATGATGTTAACACGTTAGCAGCTGTTCGCATGTACACTGTCGTCCTTCTAGGTCATCTTTTTTGAACGACACGCCATTACAGCGATTTCTCTTGAAACAATACTTTCTTATGGTACTTCATTAAAATGGCTCACTGGTTTATCTCACGTTGAAAACTGCGTACATAATTTGTGTAATGTGAAAACGCATTGAAATACCAATCGCTATACTAATATTTACATACACTCAGCAATAGAGCTGTCTGTACTAAGATATAGTTTCGATATAGTTAAAGATGCCACAAATCTGATACTCATCCAACATAGGATGAGTATCAGAATTAACGACCTTTTAAACAAATCTAATTAAATAGGAATTACATAAGGACTGAAGTAATTATTAGTAACTAAAAGGAAAACTACCCAACAATATGAACTACGAAATAAAGTAATTGCAGAATGTAATAAGTATGTGGGTTAATCTCATTTGTAAGCGAAAAAGAGCATCATGTATTTAGTAAAAACTATAATTAATTAACGATAAAGTTTCCTAACATTTAATACAAGCGTAATGTTGTGTGAAAGAAATATCTAATATAAAAAAAACTGTGCAACAAAAAGAGGCAGTCCTGAATTACAAACGAGATTTCCTGATGAGAATTTCTGCAAGCTGAATTTGTATACAGTTCGGATTCCTAATCCAAGATGTATACAACCGACCTGAACTGGGTATACATATGATAAGAATAATAAGACAACAACGATACTGCACTATCATCATCACCACCAACATCGTCATAATAATAATAATCTTGTACTGTAGTATTAAGCTATATAGATTATAGTACTATTTCTTTTAACTTAAATAAATAAAATTTAAAGTCAAACTCCTGCAAACATTTAGATAAAAAATAAGAGGAATTTCAGAAAGAAATATTAGAAAAATATTAGAAATAATTTGATTTCCAAATCATTAATTCAGTTATCTAATTATTAGTTATCCTTGCGAAAAACCTTCAGAATATATTCATAAAATCGATATAAGTCAAGTCGTTGGTAACTCAGAGATCATCTGTACGTATAATATATTTATTTCAATTTAATTAAGAGGAAAACTTACTTCTTATAGGTATTGGATTGACCGTGAATCAGCCGTAAAAGTAGATCTACGAATTCAAAGAGGTCTTTTTCTTTTTGCTTGCACCAACTCTTGCATGAATCCTATCGTCTATGGAGTTTTTAATATTCGAGGAAAAAATAAAGTAAGTATTTACATTTTTAGAAAATGTTGGCAAGATAAGTATCGAACATGCAAGTATGAAAACGTCTTTTATCTAAGTTGTAATGGATCATAAACCTTTGATTCTCTGTGATGGTGCAAAACTGTCAATTTGACTATGAATAATGAATTTGAGTATGAATACATGTGCGTCATAGCTCATATGTATACATACCCTATTTTTTCCAAAAACGCAACACGATATCTCATGAACCTAAAATATGATGCATGAAAAAATTAATGAACGTTTATGTACATCAGTAGATTTATGCGCATTTTCGTAATACATATATCGTTATGATGTAATAACGTTCGAAACTAGTAGAACGTATTGTCGTGTTTTAAGAATCAAACTAAAAAAATAAAAGAATAATAATATGAAATATATAACAATTCTTTTTCTCTTACTGCTTCGATCTATCTTGTGTCTCTACTTTTTATTTACTACTGTGAATTATAATAAACATTTATGTTTATTTTAGTTTACATTTCAAAAATGACACAAAAATAGACGTGTGTACTTTCATTGTAGGCACCAATAAGAGCTCCTACCATAGAAACACGAGTTACTCCACTTTCTCTGTCAGTGAGATTTCTCAGCTAACAAATGAATTTTAGACAATAATAATTTGAAATTTATGTGTATGTACGTTATAATATATGTTTCTGTAAGTAATGTGTGAAGTGTAAAAATGTTATAGGTAAAACACGATTATTTATATATGTATATATGTAACTTAATAATTTATTAAATATTTAGAGCAACTTGCGGAGTTTAGATTCAAAAATTCCTCACACGGTGCGGAATTAGAATCAAGCAATGACGAGTGTACACGTCGAACGCAGGGCAATTGGTCCTATTATAAATTTTACGAAAAACCAGAAAGAATTATATTTGTTTTTAATAAAAGCTTAACAATACACTCCTGAAAAGGTTATTGTTATTAAAAACTTAAAATTTATCAAAAAATAATAAAATATATAAGCAAAAATAATTGAAGAAAAAAAAATTATCTTTAGAATTTCAATTGATTTCGGTGTAATATTTTTCGGTGTGATATCACTCTTTGAGTCACCCATTTGGAGAGTAAAATTTTGTAATTTTTTATATTATCATTATTATTATATTATACCTATTTAGCAATTTTTTATATCTTACTCTTACCTTATACTTCGTTTTGATAATAACTGTGGAAATAGGTACAAAATGCAAGGTAAAAACAAGTTCTCAATAAACAGTTTTCCAAATACATGACCATCACAATACTTTTTACGAAAAGAAGGGACAGATGTAGGAATGCATGAAAACAAGGCTAATATTTTCGTGTAACTGTCACTGTTTTAATCATCGGATTATGACATCATTTTACTGTCAAATCATTGTTCAAGAAAAACATTGATCGAAATTTATCACATGCTACCTTAAACCACCATTTTTTAACTTACACAATTCTAGAAATATGTAAATTTACATCATTCATATGTTATATTTAAAAAATAATTGCACTATATCCAAGCAATAATAAATTTCTGTTCTCGAATAATGATGTAGTAGTAGTACTAGTAGTAGTGGTAGTAGTAGTAGTAGTAGTAGTAATAGTAACAGTAGTAGTAGGAGTAGTAGTAGTAACAGTAGGTAGTAACGACATGGTGGTAGTAACAACATCAATACTTTTCTATTTTTGTTATGATAATACTGCATAGAGTAATGAAATTATTGACTGCTGATGAATATCATTCATAAATATGATCATAACATCATCCCATAAAAGACATCGAAACATGAGAATTAGTTTCCTTGAGAAAAAGAAAAAGAATGAAGGTAAAATGGAAGTGACTCTTTCAGTCAAAGAAGTTTTTGACGAATGAATATTTCGTAGGCAGAACGGCTTCCCACTCGCTTGTAACTGGTACTTATGTACCGTCATGTATGTTGCAAGGTCGTGGATATAGAACAAACCGCACCCGTTAGAAGTAAATTCACAGAAACTTTTGTAATCAGTTGTAAAATTTATTTAACCGACGTCAAATATCACCTTACTATTGCTTGTACTGAACATCATATAGTCAATTGGAATATTTGTAATCCTATGACACGCTCATACATTTATATGTATTTGTATATACACAATTCTAATGGATGATTGCTTTTTAAATTACTGTTACAACAATGTTGTCGTAAGCGTCAAATACGTAAATTGTATCTCTACAACTGATAAGTTGTGCAAAAAGAATGCTACCACTGGTTTTATCTGTTTTGCAACCTTTTTCCAAGACATTCAACTCAATTGTATCTCTGCATTTTTGTTGCGCATTATTTAAAATGTGGATACTTTATTCATAAACTATTTACAAAAATCTTAGATTGGAATTGCATCAATTTTATCCAGCTTTTCTTTTCGAGAGAACCGAATAAAATAGCGGGTCATCGAATGGTGCCGCTAAAAGCAATAGGTAAAATCGTGGTTTTACACTTTGTCTGAAGTCTTTATATATAAAACTGTTTCTACGCATATACCTCAAAATGGTGATGAAAATGTAGAATTTTTGGTTATATTAGTTATATGTTTGAAACTAAGTCTTAGTTTCAAACATACTCATTTTCAAACTATTTTCACAGTTTCGTCATAATCTCTCCTTACAGTTATAGGAATTGCTTTCGTAATCTCTTTTAATATTTTTGCAATTGAAATTCAAAATACAGTTGTACATCGCACTTATAACTTTATTTGAAGTTAGGTCGTATGCGTGCAAGAGTACGCGAGCATCTGTACGTAGCACGAGTTACAATGTTACAAATTGTAAAATGAACTTCTCAGAAATTATTAGAACTTTATTTTTTACGACAGAAGAGCATTTTTGGAGAAATTGTAATTGTATTTTTAAAGCATTTTTAGAATAAAAACTGTATGAAGATCAAATGGAAAATTCTTAGACTAACGCATGCATGTATCACTAGATTACTGTCACCATTATTTTATTCTGGTTCTTCGTGTGTCTTCATGTGTTTAGGTGTATATCTGAAACCACTCATTACAACTACCTAGGATTGACGGTCTGTCAAAATAGACGTTCTAGTACATTACTTTAAAAAAATGATAAATAATAATTTATTTCGACGAATGTCACTGCAAACGTTATATTGTAAAAAATGTCTTGGTTGCATCAATTGTCGGTATATAAAATGTATATAAATTTTTGCTACGCTTACAATGTCGTCATCATTATCATCAGCAACACTAATTTCATGTTACGTACATGTCAATGCAGATTAAGATAATCGACCAATTTTTGAGTATCATTTTTTTTCATTCATGATTATTTCATTCCCAGTGAAACAGTATTCTCGGATCTTGTATCACACCTTTCTCGTGCGAACGTCCCGTAAAGGACTAGAAGTCTGTGGGCGCCATATAAAACTGCGGCTGAACCGTTTCTACGGTCAAGTCTGAACGCTGCTCGTCTCTAAACGAACGTAACGCGTGTTATTTCGATTGTATTTCCGTTATACTTATTGAATTTATTTAATCGAAAATAGTAATTGTTATAACGTAATAGTAATTAATATTTCGCTGTGAAGGCATTTCGTATGTCAAGGTTGAAATATTAAACAAGTTACATTTCGCGATATGCTCTCGGCAATCGTGATGCGTCGCGGTTTCGCGACAACGTTGTTTCTGTTTGTGACATTCGCTGCAATTTGTACTTCCAATATCACTCCTGACCAAGGTACTAGTTCAGTATTACGAAAAAATAAGAAACTGCTTTGTAGTAATTTTTTTCTTAGTTACAACTAAGTATTTAAAAAGTTCACAAGCACATTCTGTTGTGATTTTTTTCTTTGTGATTATAATAATTATCACCATGGATCATTTGTGTAAATAATTATTTAAGTACAGGTGTTTTATATAATATAGAATAAAGGATTTATTAAGTATTCACTAATTATCAATTCACTTCTTTATAATTGGCAACTCATACAATGAGTCCAATGAAACAGAAGAAAACAATGAAAGTGAAAGAAATATCGTATGATGTCACAATGGTGGCAGAAATAAAAGTTACCGATGTGAACAGTAGAATAATAAAAGGAAAAGGTTGAATAAACCGATTAAACGTTTACTTTTGTTTATATCCGCGTACAGCGTACTTATCGACTACCTGGTCAAATTTGAATGTGTGTAAGTAAAAATCATCAAATTATCGTTAATGAAGAATTAGTCTACATTTTGTTAATTTGTCACTGAATAAATGATATGTTGAACTTGAATGGAATAAATGCAGGCAAATTGACATTTTCATGCGACATTATCATGCACAGTAATAAATAAGAAAGGAGTGCGATATGACTCTTCGGAAATATTTACTACGTAATATAATTATAAAGAAGGACAAATATAAGGAGCGTGATAACGCAGTTGACGCTCGACATGCACAAGTCCGGATGGTAGTATACACATGGCAAATAAGGCAGTGAAGAGAGGAAGCGTGAAAAAGCGCGCGCATCTTAGAACGAAAACTAAAGTTTCTATTCTGATAACGTCAAAATGGAGTTTGTATACTAGTTTTGTAGAGTTTGAAATCGTTCACCGATGACGATACGCTTGGTACTTATGTACTACTGAAACCTGTCCTCGGCTGCCACACATACACCGGTCAATCAACCCAAATACGGAATCACGTTAAATTCCTAACTGTTAATATTATGAAATCACTCATGCACCTTTCGTTAATTTTTCGCCTAATCTGTACGCATTTTAATTCCCATTAATACGTGTATATGTTATGTATATTAATATATGTGTATATTACTATCATTGACATGCACTTGTTTATATGTAACGCACATACATATCCATGCAATATTCAACATCACGTTCAGATCCATTGAATTAACCGAAAATTATCATCATTTAAACACTAGTGATCAATACCCGTATAAGAACGCAAATTAATACTGTTATTATATTACGTTATGTTATATTTATATTATGTTATTATGTTATACTAATTTTAAATAAAATCGAGTGCAGTAAAACCATACAAAATAAGATAAATTAAAATTTTGTTTTAGATTTTTCTACAGTTTAAAAAATTGTAAGTTATAGAAAATGGAAAATGGTTTGGAAAAATTGATTTCCACCCTTACTGTTTTTTAAATCTTTTTTATACCAAAATAGTAACAATTTTATATATCGTCTTGTCAAATCAAAATCAAAAATTGTCAAGCCAAGCTCAAAATCACGTTCTCAAAATATATGTGTATAAGTTTTATCTGTAAACAGACGTACGCACTTATCACAGCATTTTATTTATGCTCAACATTTTCCCATAAAATAAATTTCTTTTTTTCATTTATCTTGATTTTTCCTTGTATTGTATTAGAAATTTCTTTTTGACAAAATTACATAATATAAGATGTAAATGTAAAAAATTGCACGCGCCTGGTGGATTCAGCAACAACAGTTATAGTGTATCTTCCTCAATTTCGTGATATTGTGTTAATTATTTACAAGAATTTCTCTGTTAAATATGAGTCTATATAATATACATAAAAGTAACGTTACACCGCGTTATAAATAGCATAAATGTAATGTAGGACCTGTGCAACTAATTACATTATTGATTTTAAAAATAAATAATAAAACTTATAAATAATAAGAAGTCTTCTTACTTAATTAGCCGATTAAAGAACCAGCGGTAAAATGTTTAGTTGCGATAATTTACCTCTTTCTTGCTTACTGCCTCTGCACTGATAATAAACAATGACACGTGACATGGTAAACATTAGATAAACAAAAGTGATATACTTCACCATCATGATGGACAAATGAATATTACATTTCATTCGTCGATATAAACGAGTTTATAGTGTGATTGAAAGAAATAATTGTTTATTATATTTTTTAGTTAAATATACATAAGAAATAGATGTGCCCTTTAATGTACCGCAATATTAATAATAGTGTAAAATTGAGATAACACTGAATTAAGATTCATTCTAAAATTCTATATTCAGCAGTAACAATAAAAATAAAATTTAAGCAAAAATTGAATCAAATGAATACTGTGTTTACCAAATCAAACTTATTAACGTTATTTTTTTTGGTACATATCTTTCTACTCTACAGAATCCAAAAATTAGTTTCCGCCTTTCACTTAACCAATTTTAATATTTTACTGTAAGGCGATCTCATTCTGCCAAATAAAGGTTTTAAGATTGTTATATGATTATTCTTGAGAACGAAAATCTATACAAAATATTATAATGGCATTATTAACGTCGTACAGTACATTTGAAAAAATATTAATTGCAAAAACTCTTCATAATAACTTATTCTAAAAATCTATTGTTTCGTACCCGATATAGTAACAAATTCTACAGTTCGCCATAAAACATTCTGTAATAAGAACTGAAGAAGAGTAAAGTGTGTTAAAACCAGTAATAGATTCCCATCAATTGTACCAAATTACTGTTTATTGTCCGTCTAATACAGTTGTTTCACTTCAATTATGTTCGTAATTCAATTTTTGATATAATTCTTTTTATTGTAAATACTTTTTGTATTCTATTAAGACTTGAGTAATTAATCCTATATTTAAAAGTAAATAAATAAATTACAAAGAAAATTTCTATTAAACAAAATACTCCATTTCAAATACCATGACAAGCAAGAATAATTTTGCACAAATTATTTACATAATTATTAATTAATATAATATTATACCTATTGTCTTTTCAAGAATTAAAGAAGACTCTTGAGAAGGTATTACAAGATAATGAATTTGCCATTATGATCACTCATATTAGACCAAGAAAGAAGCAGTGGAATGGGCTTGAAACACTTTTTGTTGTGGAATATTACAAAACAAAAACAAAATTTGCTCTTATGCTTGACAGGCAAACACAACGCAGTAAGTACATACAACATAAGATTGTTGTTTTAGTTAGAATTATACTTTACATTATTCTCATTGGCCTAAAATGTCTTTAAATGAAATTATTCATCAAAGATATGTAAACTTTATTTAGTGAATAAACTATGCCGCTAAAAGTATCGATTTTCATATTAGTGAATAAAATATCTGATATGAATTTTTTCAATGTTCACATAAACCATTATAAATGTATACAACGTTTAATTAACAAACTGTGACGAAGTTAGCACTGACAACGTCTTAGTCTAATGAGAATAATACTTCAATATACAATGAACAAAATTGAGTAACGTTTAATGTCATTGTGACACACGAACATACGACTACAACATATGGGTAGTAACATGGTATTAGTACAGTGTAATGATTAAATTATTGCAGGTCCATCTTTGTCCTTATAAATATAGTTACATGTGTTAATTAAATATTTTTATCGCATACGAAGTTTACAATACAATCAGTGATGTGTTCTTTCTTTTTTAGTTATTTTTGAAACAGCGGAACATGGTGAATCTAGTATAGAACATCTTGCTGTGGATAGTTTAAACGTATCTGATCCTGTAAAAAGCATCGTTCTAGTCGTTAAGCAAAAGCAACCACATGCTAAAATTGATGTTTATGTTAATTGTGTGTACCAAGGCAACGTACCATTCAAAAGAACTTTGAAAGAAATGATGCAAGACTTGAATGGTCTGTCATTTGAAGTGGTATGTCAATATTAATATTTACTTGTATATAATGTTCTTCTATTATTAATTTTTTCTGTAACTAATAAAAAGATTTATGAACGAATGCTGCTTTCTGAATCATTGATACGCATCGTAATGTTACTCGTTTAACTACTATTGTTTCTAATATTTTACAACCCTAGTTGTGATAATGTGGCATTTGACTGCACATTTAATACTAATAAAATTCTTACACTTCCCATTCATGTTTAATTAAGTAATTTAGTTTATACTTATTCTCACGTTCCATCTTACTTTCCTGTGATCTTATTTGTATTACTTTATTTAAATTTTAATTTTTCGTCACATTCTAGAACGTTTATAACTTTTATATATTACCGATCGTTCAGACGAACATTTATTATAACATCATCTAAATGTTCTGTGCTAATAAAGTATATATAATAAGTATGTAATAAAGTAAGTACTAATTATGTTTCATGTCGTTTCAATATGTCAAATTATTTCTAGGATGTTTTTTTCTTTTATTAACATTAAAATGATTGTTATAAGGTGCATTCTCATATTACAGCTTAAAGAGAAAAAATATCATCCAAAGATTTATGCATTTCCACAAATTGAAGAAATGTTAAAAAAAGAAAATTGTCCAGTGAGTTTGGTGGACATAGATCAAGAGCAAGTCCTTGAATATCGTTCGCTCAATAGTAGTAGAGTACGAAGAAGAGGGGATATTCCCATGATTGATGTAGAGTCTACTAGTAAGTAAATCAACTACTTTAATGTTATACGTCATCAAAGACTGATATGTATTGTAACTTATGCCATGATGTTTAAATGTGAAAACATTATACTTTTGTAATGGAACAAAATATTTCTCAAAAATAAATAATTTTTCTATTCATTGATCAGTTAAATATTTTTCAATTTTTTCTAGTTTGCGTTGGTGGTGAGCTCCTTGCGAAAACATTAAATCGACTAATTGAAGCAACCAATTTAATTTGGAAAGAACTAGATCTCAATGTATGTATTTTCATTTGTACGAAATCTCAATGTAATATGCGCAACATTTGACTTGTATTTCCAGACCCGAGAAACTCGACGTATTCGTGAACTACTGGAAAATTGTGCAGCTTGCCATGAAGCTCCAAGTAAGTTGCCACGTACCTTTCCATACCATAGATGACATCAACACGATGTAATACTGTTAATATTATTTTACTAATTTAATACATAGTGTTGACAAACGGTCAAATGATGTATTTGGTTGATGACGTGTCTGTTCAGCTCCATCACCTCCTCGCATTAGTTGTACATATAATTCACCTTGCTACCCTGGAGCACAATGCCGAGATACGTTGAACGGTCCGGAATGTATTGCTTGCCCTCGTGGACATGTTGGAGATGGTCGATATTGTCGACGAGTGCCCACATGTTCAGATCGTCCATGTTTTCCAGGAGTTTCCTGTCATGACACAGACGACGGATATAGGTATGTTACTGAATACAAATGCTTAAAAATTATGCCATATAGTCAAAATTTAATCGATTTATAAATTTGTAGTTCTGTATATATATGTTAATGTAAGTAATAGTATAAGTTAATAATGCAATAGTAATGCGGTGGAACATGTTTAAGATGCGCCGCGTGTCCTTCAGGCTACGCAGGTAATGGAGAACGTTGTGAACGGCGAAGGGGTTGTGAGACAAATCCCTGTCATCCTGGTGTTCAGTGTCATTCAATAGACAGTCCGCCGTATTATCGGTGTAACAGATGTCCCGAAGGACTCACTGGAAACGGAACCACATGCTACGATATTGATGAATGCGATCTTGCCAATCCATGCGATCCACGTGTTCGATGTGAAAACCTTTATCCGGGATACAGGTAATAATGATGAAAATATTTGGAAACGTTACAAAAGATAATTTCCCTGCCTCTGTTAATACATTTCGAATTGTGTTCGAGTTCATTAATTATGTCACTAAACTGCTTCGGTGTCTTTCACTTTAAATGCTACATCTGCTGGACAGATTGAATATTAATAGCCTGTTAAAATTTTGTATGCACATGCTTCATATATGTTTTTTATCGAATAGATGCCTTTTATATGTATTACATATAATTACAATATCATGACCTTCAATAAATTAAAATATTATAAATATTATTATAAATTACCATCCTTGCAGGTGTGATCCTTGTCCGCCCGGATTTACAGGTCCTTCATCAGAAGGTAGAGGTTTAGATTATGCTAGAAGACACCGACAGATATGCGTTGATATCGACGAATGCAACGATGGTCAAAATGGCGGCTGTACTCCGCATTCCCTCTGCATCAATTCAGAGGTGAATTGTCCGTGATTGTTGATTACGATGGAAAGTTTTCAACTTCGGAAATTTTGATAGTGAAATATCTTTTCTTTGTCATTCTCAACTATGTAAAGCAGGAATTTTATAACACTAATTATGCATAATACACAATATAGTAGTTTACAGTATTAAATAACCTTCTTTGAAGTACCTTCCTTCTTTTTCTTTTTCTTCTTCTTTTCAACCCAATTTCCTGTACTGGTATAAGATGACGTACAGTTTACCTACACAGTAGAAAAGGTATCAAGGACTTTGTTCATAGGGATCCTACACTTGTGGTCCTTGCAGAAATGGTTTCGTTGGCAACCAAAGCATAGGATGTCATCCTACTCATAACATTTGTCTCGACATGGTTACAATCTGCGACATCAATGCGGAATGCACTTGCAACGATACCAATCAATATTCATGCCGGGTAATTATTATAATGAAGATGACGATGTTAACAGCCGTTACAATGGTGGTGACAATGATGATAATTATAATATGATACTGGTGATGACAATGATGATAGTAATCGCAGTAGAGTATGTATATTGATAAACGATAAAATTTAGCAATTCGTTGAAAGAAGAGTAGAACTTATAATGCATCACATTTAAGGGTGATTAGGTAACAAATTTAAGTAATTTCATTGTTTAGTTATGTATCGCACAAAAAGATACTTACATATCCATAGTTACATATATACAGTGAAAAAACCCTCAATAATTATTATCGATCGATTAAAATCAAATTTCAACTGTAGTTTATTAAAAGGAACAAAATTCGATTCTTTTTCTTCACATAATTTGTAATAATATCACATAATCTGATGTAATTAAAAAAAGAAGAGGATACTTTATTATCTTTTTTTAGTGCCGAGTCGGTTGGGCTGGAAATGGGTTTATATGTGGCCTTGATTCGGACAATGATGGTTATCCTGATGCGAACCTACATTGTCAAGAATCACGATGTCGAGCTGACAATTGTATTGATACTCCTAACAGTGGTCAGGAAGATGCAGATGGAGATGGTTTAGGTGACGCTTGCGATGACGATGCGGATAATGATGGAGTAATGAACCTGTCTGATAACTGTCCACTAGTTTACAATCCCGGACAGGAAGATAGCGATAGAGATGGGCCCGATAAACACGGTGATGCTTGTGACAATTGCCGCTCCATAAGCAATCCAGAACAACGTGATATTGACAAAGATGGTATTGGTGATGCATGTGACCATGATATGGATAATGATGGTACTGAACTAAATACAAATAATTACTTATAGCATTTATCTAAAGAATATTAAAATAATAACGTTTTCTTTACAAAAGGTGTACCTAATCACATAGACAATTGCCCTGAGAAACGTAACGAAGATCAGCGAGATACGGATAATGATGGAATTGGTGATCTCTGCGATAATTGTCTTCATGTTCACAATGTAGATCAAAGGGATAGCGATGGTGATGGTGTCGGAGATTTATGTGACACAAATCATGACAAAGATAAAGACGGAATACAGGACGATGTCGATAATTGTCCAGATATTCCAAACTCTAGCCAAACGGATTCTGATAATGATGGATACGGTGACGAATGTGATGATGACAGCGACAATGATGGTATTCCGAACGATCGAGATAATTGCATTTATGTTTATAATCCTGATCAAAGGGACTCAAACCGTAAGTGATGATATGTACAAATGCTTTTTGAAAAATATGAAATTGAAATAATAATTTTTTGTAACATAAAAAATATGATGCAGATGATAGAATTGGTGATGCTTGTTGGAATGACTACGATAACGACACAATCATTAACATACATGATAATTGTCCAAACAACAGCCGTATTCATACTACTGATTTTCGTAATTATGAAACAATAGCTCTTGATCCTGAAGGCGAAGCACAGACTGATCCTAAGTGGATTATACATCATAACGGATCAGAAATTTTACAAACATTGAACAGTGATCCTGGAATAGCCGTCGGTATTGAAATTGTATAACATTTTTTCTCGATAATACATGCCATCGTGTAACTTTATACACATATGCAAGTACTTCATTAAAATTATATCAATATTCTGTAGTGTACATTATACAATAAATGAATTTTTTATGTAGGATTCGACAGTTTTAATGGTGTAGATTTTGAAGGCACCTTTTTCATTGGTAGCAACATTGACGACGATTACGTTGGATTTGTTTTTTCATACCAAAACACGCACAGATTTTATACAGTTATGTGGAAGAAAAACAAACAGAAATATTGGCAGGCAAAGCCATTCCGCGCTGTTGCCGAACCCGGTATACAATTAAAACTAGTTAATTCCGAAACTGGACCAGGTGAAATGCTGAGAAATAGTCTCTGGCACTCCGGAAATACGAAAAATCAAGTGAAACTTTTGTGGAAAGATCCAAAGAATGTTGGATGGAAGGAGAGAACATCATACAGATGGCATCTTATACACAGACCAAGAATTGGTTTAATGCGGCTTTGGATTTACGAGGGCCAACATCTTATAATTGATTCAAAAAATATTTTTGATTCGACATTAAAGGGTGGCAGGCTTGGTGTATTCTGCTTTTCACAAGAGATGATTATTTGGTCTAATTTGTGGTACATGTGTAAAGGTATGTATAACATATATGTAATAAGATATATGTATAACAGAAAAGAAATGTTTCACAATTACTTTTTGACACCCAAATTAAATAATCCACTTCAATACAAAAGTATCTTTATAAACTTAAATAAACGTTTAAAAAATTTTAATTGTCAATAACTATCGTAAAAAAATTTCATTTTCTTATAGAGAGTATTCCCGAACAAGCGTACAAGGAATTACCACCTAATTTACAGGAAATGGTACACGTCGATTTATCAAATATAGGTTTCCCATCTTATGGATAATTATAAACACGAATTTCATTGTTAGCTACTACTGTTCATAGTTTAAGATGAATGAAATCATATTTACTCTGTGTCCTTCCCTCCATCCCCTCAATCTCTCTATTTCTGCACACACTCCTATCCGTCTCCCTTTCTCCTAAATGACTATAAATCGGACTACACATAAAACTGATATACGGACGAGCTTCAAGCAAATTTCATTTTGTTCCAGTAGTAGACTTCAGTGAACATTACTCATTGCAATTGTTACTATGTTAGGAAAAATACTACTGCACAATGTGATAGATTGTTTTGACAACTTTTCCCTTTGGCACTAGTATTGTAAGTAAACGAATAATTCATAACGATAACAAACTCCAAATATATGTATCATCGATTATTAATAACGTATGCCATAACAAAAACATATTAAGAATCTTATATATTTTTTAGCATTAAAATGTACATGATGGTGAAGCACAATTTCATATGTAAGAAAGTGGGTAAGTTATCCACTTTCCATGTAATTTCATAATTTTTATGCGCGAAAATACGATGTATCACTGACACTTTATTGCTACTATTATGGAATGTTTTACGTATTATATTGCAAATAGAAACGTAAAATAATGTGAAAGCATTCGTTTCGA
>JABFPT010002241.1:0-16363 GCA_022817245.1 Nixonia krombeini
TCTAAAAACTTTGTAAGATATACAATTTTATTGTAATGTATATTTTTTCAAATTACCTTTAAAATATTTAACTATTATAAATTTACGTTTGCAATTAATTCGTAGCTGATATGTAATTTTTTATTGTTTTACATACTTCAATTTTTTTGTTTGTATACTTATTATTTGTAAATGACGGTGATACACAAAAAACAAATTGCACATTACAAAGACACACGAAATTGTGTTATTGTAAGCACTAAAATGCTAGTAATTGTGAGCAACAAACAGAGGTACCTGCCTGTGATTGGAACTCTGTACAATCGGGCGCACATTTTTAAAGACGATGTGTACAATAGAATAGTATCTAAATCCTCCCCAGGCGTGCTTTGATAAACATAAGGTCGTGTTCGAACTTCATGGCCAATGCTCTGAATCATGGAACATGTAGTTGTCAATCTGGCTGCCTAAAATTTCATTTATTTTTAAATAATAATTATCTTTATACCGTATTTTGAAAGAAATGTACTTATAAAATACATATAACAACCTGTATAAAAGGAACTATTGATATCAAACACCAAAGAATAGTGTTCAATATAGACACATATGCTACGACAGAATAGTTTAAGTTGTCTTCGATAATATCTAACAGCCATACTATACTTGCGCTTGCCCAAGTTATATTAACAACTGTGTAAATGCATACAGCTGGTCCAAAATCATCGTTAAAGTATTTCAAGAGTTTCTTAAACTCACTTATTTCCTACGATATATTCACAGATTATGTTAAAATTCTATTTATTCCAATATTAATATCAAATATTTTTTATTTATTTGTTGGTCATTTAACAAATATACATGCAATAATTAAAAACATGTAGCTTTTAATTTTGTATAAAATTAGAAGTTATACGTTTCTTACTCCAAAATGTTATGTACAATAATAAGTTTTATAAACCTCTTACCTTCATCCAGTCGAGGATAGGCAAAGAATGCTGAAGTAGTTTTGCTCGTAGAAAAAAAAGATGAGACGTTAATAATTGACCCTGAAGACAATAACTCGTTATTATCGTACCTTGTATCATATCATGCCACAGGGTACATGTAACTAACAGTATCTTAAGGAGCATTTTTATTTCGTAAGATCTGTAAAAGTAAACTGTTCATGTAGTGTTTTCAAAATGTAAAGAGTTGTCACTTGGATGAAAGTACTCTTGCGAATTCTATCATAACTGGACAAAAAAACATTCCATTTTCCCCAGTTATTGTTATCAAAATCACCTGTCTATATTCCAGTGAAAATACACAGTTTCTTCTGTAACAAATACAACAACGGTAAAGAATGCCATTGTAATCCAAACTATACCAAGCCCAATGAAAAGCCATAATATTCGAACCAAACGTCTTTGGTTTCCTCGGTTAACAGGATCGGATGACAAGAGGAATGCTCTTTCCATTAAATTTTGTAACTGCTCATTTTCTTTGATTCGAAAGAGGTATACAGTATACAGATACGCAACCAGGTACAACAGGCTGGGTATTAAATAACTGAATACCACATTCCCATAGCACATCGGATTGTCAAGACTACGAATGTTACTGGTATTTTGAATCTCTTCATACTTCAAAGGCATCTTTTTGTAACAAAATCCATGATCTCTTCTGAAATGTTCTTTCTATAAATTGATATCTTTTCATACACGTATTTCTAGAAGGAAGATGGAATTTACCGAAAACATGCCATGTACTGCAATACATATCCAATGCACACAAATGTCGTGACTTGAATTGTATGTAAATTAGTGAAAAAACATCGACATGACAAAGTATGCAATTCGTCTCTTTTTGGAGGGCTTAAGCCCATAACAGCTAATAATCTTAAATAAGGCTTTAGTATCTTATATTTGCAGTAGCGCAGAACAGCAGATGTACTTAGAGTCTCGTAATTTGGCATTTCTAATATTTCACCTATCTGTGGACCAACTGTTGATTAGAATATATAACGTTAGAGAAAATATAATTAACAGACTTTTTAACAATATGTAAAAAGTATGTTCAAAATGTATAAAACTTTAGTAAATGAATTTGTTTAAGTCTAATTTTATATTTATTTTAACAAACAGGAGCGATTATATTTGAATAAATAATAAGTAAAGAATGTTATATTTTGTAACATATGCACAAATTATAAGGAATATAAGTATTAAGCAAACTTGAACTGTAATTATTACCTTTATTTCTTTATTAATATGATTCACAATGTTTTTGCTGTCTAAAAAGTATGTGAAAATCAATTGAATAATGATACTAGTATTGATATCTTAACGTATTTGGATATGTTCTGAAGCATAATCAGCAATTAAAAGTTGTCACTTAAAGTCATTTAATTACACTTATCACTCAAACAATATTCTTACTTCTGTACTGTGCAACTGCAAATCTGACAGTAGGGACAGAGTTGACACACGATAAGAATCATTGTCACTTAACGGTGACGTTGGAAGATCCTTGTCATTAACATCATCGGCATTGTTTGAACTAGTCTGCAAAGGTAATCATAAATGACATCCTTAATAAGCAAAATATGTTTAGAAATTTGAACGCCAACAGAGTTTAATATAAACAAATACTTTCTTTCAAATGTAATATGAAAACAACATTTACTGCTTTTCTTAGATTTGTTATTGTTTCTTCGTTTGCCGATTTGGATTTCAATCCCATGTTTTGTAGTTGTGATTTACTTCTACTTTCGTTTAGTGAATAAGTGAAATTTGTACAAATGTTGGCTGAGCACTGCGCTCACTCGAAGCAAAGTGTGTGTTTATATTGTTATAGAAAAAGGAATAAAGACATGTCAATATCCTGAACCATGCACACGCGCACACATTCATAGCAAAGACGTAACGTACAACTGTCTTAATCACACATAGAAACAAACGATGAAAGTATAGCTCAGTCATGAAACAATAAGATGGCACTTACCGCAAACATTTTTCTCGGGTGAAAGTACAATACTATGAACTTGCAAATGTAGCATTTGCACTGATAACGCAACATATGTTCGTTCAGAATATTATGCATGACAGAGAAATTACGTATCTTTGAAAGGAGATGACATTTCACCTTTTTCGCATGATATCTGAAATGTGTGTAAGTAAAAAAAAAGTTTGGTGCAAGATGCCGAGAAAATGTTTTTTTGGTTGACATGAAAAGATTGATTTTTGTCGATTTACAAAACAAGACGTTTAAGTTTACAAAATGTATTAATGATATTTTCTGTACATGACTTTTTATAAATAAAATTTCATTAATGTCTTTTTTTGCCCATGTTCTGTGCAGGCCTTAAGAGTTGCTTAAATTCTTTCCTACTGCGTTTTGTTTCGTCCATTATCCTTTTCTTGTGGCGCTAAAAAATAATATTGTTCAATTATAAAACTATTTTATATACACAGTATACTTCTAAATTGTGTTTTATACAATAAGTTTATCGAAGATTTGCAGGTAGTTTATTTAATTCACGAGTATCAGGTAAGGTTAAATCTGTGCTCAACTAATACATACCTTTCCAACAGTAAACGTCATTTCCCTGTTACCACGTGAACCAACCGTTTTGATATTGTACGTTTGCTCACTACGTAATCTTTCTCCTAGACTAGTTCTGTACAAAAAAAATTTATGTAAGTTTTACGATTAACATAAAGAATCCATAAGCATTGGAGAATATTATACAGTTGAGAAAGTAGTACTCTGAGGAAAAACTTACTTCATCCTTTTCCTCATATACTTAGACGTTCCCCTGAAATCAACATCTTCTTTAATCTCATAAAGTTGCGGTTCTTTGTCAGATTTCTCCTCTTTTTCTTCTTGAAGCTGTTGATCTCTTTCATTTTTCTTTACAAGTCGATACTGTTTCTTCACTTCTTTCACCCATTCTTTCTCATCATCCGAACTACTGCTCTCTCGAAAGTCTTCATCAGCAGAATTTACATTTTCTATAAAATATTTTTTAATTTGTAAAATCTATTTAGTTAATATTGTTAGAAAAATTAATTTATTAAGTGACAGAAAACATTTGTAACATATCAATTTTATAAACATTTTCTAAAATTGTTCGTTAATTTTCAAGAATTTATTGTAAGTATGTATAATTACGTTTCTTACCTTCTACATCATTGTGATTCTCAACAATTTCTTCATCCTCTTTACTTCTTTTTTTCGATTTTAATTTATATTTTCCTGAAATTACAGGATTCAGCAAAGCATACTGTTCAGAATTTGTATCAATTTCGAAATCAGGATTGACAAATAAAGCTTTGAATCGATCGTCTTTTAATAAATTAGGTATTTCTTTTTCCTTCTTTGACTTAGGATTTGCTTCCATTTCCATATGTTTTAGAGCCAGTTCTTTATTAACAGTCGGCAATTTTTCAATCTGTCAAATAACAAATAATTAGAATTATACACATATTAACGTAATATTCAAGGTGTACTAAGCGTAATTTATAAGTCAACTGCTGATTTACTTGAACTCTATTGCTCCGTTCTTCTTCAATTTTCTCTCGTATCTTTTTCTTTTTGTATTCTTCAAATTCGAAAGGTTTCATTGCATCTCTAGCTTTCTTGTACAGTCTGATGTCCATGAAATATCCATGCATGTAAGCTCTAAGCAGATTTGTGCCTTTCAAATGATCAAGTCCTAACTCCTCCAGTTCTTTATTTGTGACAAATTTATAATCGTCGTAAACTGTCTCATAATTAAGTTCTTCCAATTCTTCGGTGAGATTGTCAAGAAACCCGCACCATCGAGGTGCAGGCCCAAGACTGGGGATGTAGTATGTCTGCATTTTTGTACTTTCTGATGCCATGAACATCATACCCGTATTTGGAACAATGGCTAAATCATTGAAATCTGATTGTGCTTCTATCGATGTATATAACTTACCCTGAAACAAAGAATTATTTCAACACTGATTTACTTTAACATAAATAATAAGATTCTGTTAAATAAACAATTTTGTAAATATCACAATTTATGTAAAAAAGCTTGTTCAAGATGAAAGTAACACTCACAGTCTGTTTCTCCCAAATTTTTAAAATGGAACTATCCATAGAATAAACAAGATTCATATTATCATGAAATTCTATGTTTCTGATAGGTAAGCCGTACATATGATCTTTGACAATGTATGGTTTATCAGACCTTATATCAAATAGTAAAATTTGTCCAGTCAATGTGCCTACACCCAAGGATAATGCACCTTGACATTGTAGAGAAGTAATGGATGGTACTTTTTCTAATCTGAAATATGATCATTAAAGAATGATCTTAATACTTTTGAAAATCCAAACATTCTTACTGCTATGTACTTGTTAATAATACATAATACTTCTTAGTTTTCTTAAATATAATTAAATTACATTGTTTTTTCTAATTGTCAAAATCTTACTTGTTATCTTGTGCAATACAATGAAATGCACAATCCAATGTGCCAACTTTATTTTTTACACGAGGATCCCATGCTTCAACTTTCCCTTCTTCAGTTCCAACCAATAATAAATGATGTACAGGATTAATTGTACATTTGTTTATTGTCGCAGTTTCTGTTGTATATGGTTGTAAGAACTGACCTCTTTCAAGATTTATACGGTAAATTTCATTGCTAAAAAAAAATTTCAACTTAATATACATATACAAGTCAGTATTCAGTTACTATATTGTATACTGTTGTATTATATTAACTGAATTGTACATTGCTTTGATATATACCTTACTCCTACTACAAACAAATCACAAGAAGGATAATGATACTTCATATCTCTTCCAAAACGTGGGATCCTAAGTCTGTAATACTTTCCATGTGCTGCATGGAACTCTATGTGCCGATCGCAATGTAAAAAGACTACCTGAAGAAATAAAAATATGTTTATAAATGAAAACAGTTTTCATAATGGTATTTGTCATATAAAACCTATTTCTTATAGATAAGTTTTGTATTAAATATTTAATAAATTGAGTTTTAAAAGTAAGAAATATTTGTTAATCTAGTTTTATTAGCATAATATAGAAGGATACAATAAATTTTCCTACCTTGCTATAGTCATCTGATAACATTTCAAAGGAGACTACTTCGGAGTCAAAGCATCTCTCAAATTTTAAAGATAAATTATTTACATCAAAACATTTTACACGTGGCTTGTAAGTACCAGTTGCCATTACATATTGTCCATCTCTTGATACTCGAATAGATGTACTAACTCCCGGCATTTCAAAATCCTGAATAAGTTCAATACGCCTTCGTATGTCTGTTATATACAAAATATTAATAATTTATAACTCATACATTGCATATTAAAAGAATATAATATTATGAGATATGAGATCAGCTTTAATTGTTCAATACTTACCAACATTTTTCTTTAATAAACTTCGTCGTTTCCTTTCAGACAACCACTGAAATGTAAATATACTTTTGTATATAAATATGTAACACATTGTGTGACACGTATGCATTAACTTCTTGTACTTGTGAATTAATATTAGTTGATTTAGCTTAAAAATAAACTAGTACTAAGTAACCTAAAATACATATAATACTCAGCTTACCTCTGGCAGAGATTTGCCAGCACTTAAATTATAAATTTTAATGTCATTAATATTTTGACATTGCATTTTTGAGTGTGATTTTTAACGTATAAAATACACTTTTGAGATAATAACATGAGTTTAATTAAATAAATAAATTACTTTTTCGTTATGTTGAAAATTACAACTTTTAGGTACAAAACAATGTTGTTAAGAAAATTGGGGTTATAAAAACACATGAAAACCACGTTGTATTCCTTCAAGGAAGTTGAACCCTACGCTATCCGCAGTGCGCATACTTTTCATTGAATTTGTACTATGGCGCCATCTTCATATTAACAGTTTTTGCGCGACTTATTTAAATCATTACATTAGTATATTAGTTGAATTTTGCATATAACTGACAAGCTTAATAAAGTTATATATTATTACTTAGGTACGAAAAATTATTTCTTCTATAAGATGTTATGTAACTGGATAGTAATTTCAATGTTCAATACTTTTAATTAATTTAGAACTCTAGAACATTAAAATACAATAAATATTTCATTATAATACGTTTAGCTGCATACTGTACTACATAACTTTTAATATTATACATTTTACATTATGTAGATTAAGTGTATTCAAGAGAATTACCACAAATAATACTTGTAGTGTATTCAACGAGTCATACATATAATGATAAACATATCTACAATCAGTATTCAACGTATGTCATTGAAATAACAGTTTATTTTCAGAGCTTTAGAAAATTAATCCCACAAAAATAAAGGCAAAATGAAACCTTGACCATTATATATAGATTGTTGATGCATACTCGTTACATGTATGAATGTATTTTAAGAATTTACGACGTATATTATCACATTTTCTAAAAATACGTGACAAACGTGTTCCAATTTCTGATTTTATCTTAAATTTTGCATGGCATTATTTGTTGTTTAATAATTAACGAAATATTGCCGTTTCTTTGGTACTTAACGTAAAAGGACTATACTTTTTCAATGGATTAATATATAAATGTATTATTAAAATTCTTCGACTATAATACTTGAAGAAATTTGTTATCTTCATCTACTTAATTTTTTCATGTATATAACGTAAAAAATAAAATAATAATTATCACAAGATAAATATTCAAAACTGCCGCTTTGGTCCGCAAACTTTGTCTTTCGTCAAGTGGCAGTCATGACTAGTGAGATGATCCGCGCGCGACCATCTAGGGAAATGGCCGTTTGGCGTGTCGTCTCACCAGGGAGTGGTGTGTGGGACGTGGGGGACGGGAAAAATTACGTGTGGGGAAGGGGCGATGGTGGGAAGGAGGGTTAACCGGCATGAAGCAGAGCGAATTGCTAGTCGCGAGCCGAGTCAGTTGGTGACGGGTTGTGTGTCTCTAGTAACGTAGTGCGAACAGTTCGGTGTTTTCCCCCTCCCTGTGTTTGAAAATGAGCTGGCAGGATTACATTGACAAGCAGCTGCTCGCCTCGAGATGTGTTACCAAAGCAGCAATTGTCGGACACGACGGAAATATCTGGGCAAAATCGGAGGGCTTCGAAGTGAGTAGCGAAAAATCCACAGAATTACGGCGTGCACGGCTTCTTCCGAAGAAAGAGAGTGAGGGAGATAGAAGGATGTAAAGAAAGAGAGCGAGTCGGAAAGACGGAAAGAGAGAGTGCGCGTGAGTGGAAGAGAGAGGAAAGAGGAAAGGATGGTTCACAAGAGAAAAAAAGTAGCCGAAAATTCAAGAAAGACGAGCATTTTGCTTCGTCGGCGAGGTGTAGAATTCACTGCTACGCTACACGACTTCTATGCCGGACTCGCTTTTCTTCTTTCCTCGACCGAAGTACCTCGATGAGAAAGATCGAGAGTCGCCGCGCAGTAGAATCGTGGCTTTGTATAGAGCCGAAAAGTGTTCGGTTGATGCCACGTAGAACGGCTAGCATGGTGTAAAACCGGTAAAATGGGGATAACTGCGACCGTCTGCCGTCTTGAGAATCGCGGCGCGTGTCGCATATTCGCGACCGGCACGTAATCCTCCTCTGCCTCTGGTCGTCCATCCGTCCGTCCGTCCGTTTGTCTCTCGCTCTGTCTCGCGCGAGCTTTCTCTCTCGAAGGGGAACCCGGCGTATATCGATCCGTCAGTGTTGTTCGCTGCGGCCGGTATGTGCTCGAGAGAGAACCGATTTTCCTCAATGGCAGCCGCACGAAATCTTGCGGATTATCGAGCGACGCACGTGTCTCGGGGGAGACACGGCCTAAAGCACGAAATGAGTTTCAGCGAGTCGCAGTAACAGTCTATCTAACTTTACGCTCGCCGAACGATTTTAAACTTTACCTTCTCATCTCTAATGACGTTCTTTACGTAGCAATGAAAATGATCTGTAACGAGTATCACTCTCAGTATTTTTTTTTTCGACTTGTCGGTAACCCAACGTATGCAGTACCGGCGAGTGCAGTGTCGTAAGATCGTCTTGTACGAAAGGAAACGAGAGAATCTTTTTGATAACGAGTACGTGTGCGTAAAAAGACGTCAATCTCTTCGATTTTGAAAGGTTGGTTGGAAATGTTGAGAGAAGAGATGAAATCGCTTTCTTCTCAGGGTGTGGCGGAGTCGCTGGCTGGCGTCCGCGACGACGGGGAGAGAGAGACAGAGCAAGAGAGAGAGGGAAAGAACCGCGAAGCACGTTGCGCGGCTCCATTGCGTTCTTCGATCTTCCTCGACGAATTCCTCGATGAAAACGTGGCTCACTAAAAATAGCACGGCCTCGTTAATCTTCACGAAGAGAGGAAACTTTTGGACATTTCCCTCCCAAAATATCTGTCGCAGCTGACGAACTCTGCCCGCTGCAGAGAAAATTGAACTATCTTTACCAGTATAGCGCTCTTCGTCTTTTCGTCTGAATCATTTTACTACTATTCCAACAACGCTGATGCTACAAAATTATCACCAGTCCAAAAAAAAGTCCCATACTCATTTTTCAAAAATGCTTATTTAAACATTTTTGAGCGATATTTAATAATACATAGTAACGTAATTTGTGAACTTTTAGGTATTAAATATACAACAATCGTTTAAATAAATGACTGTTAGCCATTTTCGTGTAGAATATTAACATTTTTTTAAACACATTTTTATACGTTAAAATGGAGAAAATGTTGCTGCTATTATCTCAGTTACGAAATCTGTACATAATTTTTCATTATACTTATTATACTGAATAAAGAGGTAGATAATTTGAAGACTGTTTTAACAATGAATATAACGAAACCTGATGCACAAAGAGAAATGTACATAACGAAATGTGTTTACTAAGAGTAATTATACGGAGAGAAAATATATAATACAAAAATCTATATTTATTTAGTGATTTAAATTTTAATTAATTTGTTCATCAGACATTGCAACGTTATCGATTCTTAACACAAAACAGTAATCGTATTTTTCATTATTGTAATTCACACGTACATAACTATTTGTTGAACAGCGCCATATTCCGAGGCCAAGATTTTATCATGTTTGTGTATTATTGAGAAGTGAATGGTTTCGCGGCAATCAAATTGGTATGGACGAAATTTTAAAAGTGGTCAAGCCTTTGGTGAAACGGTCGAAATGTCGAGATAAAAATCGCCAGCTGCAGCAACTGCCACAAACACGCTTTCCGGTCACGGCTGCCAAAATGGCGGCAGCCGGCCGGCCGGGCAGCGATCCGCCAGTGCCGTACCATCCGTCGCATATTGCATTAACAATGCCTTATCTTATCAAATGTCTAACTCATCGTTAAGTAAAACGATCGATTATCGGACTTAATAAATATTCACCGATCTAAAAATGACGTCGCACACGTCATGATTCATTTCCTCGCGTCATTCGTAAACTCAAATTCGACATTAATTAATGCATATAATTAAAAACTAACACCAAAGCGGATCGAAATATGTAAATTCTCATTTCATTAACCTTACGACACGTTCGTATTTCTTAATGCGGTGTAAGTAGTGCGAAAGAAAATACGCGTGTAGACGGTTGGTAACAATGTTCCCTACATTCCTCAGCGTGGAACGTGATCGATAAATCCTCTCCGAGAATGAATATTCCGCGCCTCTTTGCTCAGTCGAGTGTTCCACGACCGGAGAAGCTCGTCGAACAAAAATCTCACGTGAACACTGACGACATAATTTGTCGTATCGGTTTACGTCTGCCATCGAATGATTCATCCGCACGCAGTGACGAATCGCAGCCTCGCGCACCCCGGCCTTATGCGTCGTCACATGACTCATTCCGGGGATGCTGCGCGACTTATACTCGTACTTTTTCTATTTTTTTTTCTTCTTATTACCCGAGACGGATAATCCTACAAACAATATATATATATAAATGCGTACATAAATATCTCCAATAAAAAAAATTAATTTTGATATCCACAAGCTATTCTCCCCTTCCAATTGATTTATTAATTAAAATGAACATTCGTTCCTCGGCAAACTACTCTTGCCTTAAACCGTTTCTCGTTATTTCGACGGCTTCGTCGCGGAAAAAGTGAAAGTGGCGAGGAGGCAGCGGGATATTCATGCGCATGGCGTGGAAGGCTGCATTTCGAGCAGCCTCTGCGTGCGCTTATCGGCGTGCAACGATGCAGCAACGGCGGACACGTGCTGTATCTGGCCGTAGCGTGACCTTGAATGGCACAGATGTCCGATCGTAATCACTTTCTCGTCACTCGCCGCAGCGGCCGCGAAGCGTTTCTAATCCGGCCGTTTACGCCGCTTTTTGCCGAATCGAGCGCCTTTTCCGACGATTCTCACAGTCGCGTGACTCATCGCCCGCATTTGGCCTCCCGGTTTTCCACGCTTGGCTCTCCCCGGAACGAGGCTTAACGTCGTCGGTCGATCGTGTTTCGTTAAACGCCGTGGAAAAGCGAGGGCGAACGTCGTAGCGATGATGGCGGCTCAGGGAGGGGGGGGAGTTAAGGGACCGCTTTGCTCTCGTGACTACGACGTTGCACGCGACGGAGGCGCTAATTATCAACGAGAAATCGTTAACCGGATTATTATCATCGGAGGCTGATGCCTCATGAAACTCCCGTCGCTTTTCTCCGACCGCTTTTCGGCGCACCGAGCACTCCCGGTCTCCGCAGTTCTGCGCCTTCATTCCATTATCCGAACATGCTCAAATAAAGACGAAGCGTGTCGGCGTAGAATTATATACGCCGTCTTTTATAATCGTAAGTCACTTTTACTCTCGAAGGCACGCGACCACTCGTCGGTCGCGCTTCTGCCCGTAGAAACGCGTTACGTGAGGATGAACGTGCCGGTATTGATTTCACGTTTGTTTACATTTAATTAGCAACGGTTCTGCCGACAGTGGTCTCGGTATTTCTCACGGTTTCTCACCACGCTTCGAGATATCGAAAGCACTCGAGGAGAGTCGAACGTGTAACGGCTTTTTACGGTTGACTTTATCCTGGCTTTCGAACAGAGATGGCGCTACGAGAAAAAAGGCCGTGTTTGTCATTGTTAAGATTATTTATTTAATTATTAATCGATTAATCGATTTTGGTTTGGAAATTATCGACGGATCAAAAATGACAAGCGCGTTTCGGGGATTTGGTTATCCCGGGTACTTCTAATTGCGCACTGCCAAAAACCTTGAACGTGTAGTGCGTAACAATTTTTCCTAAGGTCAGCGTTGTACGTGTCAAGGTCAAGACGTTACCACTGTGGCAGGAAGGAGAAGCTACGTTATCTCATCTCGGTCGCGTCGTCTTACAGCGGGAACAGTAGTTACGTTTGCAACGTACGCGGCAAACACGCCAGCGTCATTTGCCGCTTGCCGCGCCACATAAAATCGGATAATTGCGATACAAGCGCGGCAAATGTTTCCTTCCGTTCGAAGCCAAGAAAATGATGTTATTAACAGGGGAAAAAATGGAACGGCCTTTTCTGCAGTTTTTCTATCAACGAATGTTAATATTATAATCATACATTATATTATATAACAATATAATATTAATATTAAACTTCACGTGACGTTAATATTGTTCAAACGGTACCTACAAATGTTGACATATTTAATTCATTCACGTAATTTTCGAATCACATTATTTAACCGAATCGAAAGCAATATTTATCTTCGATTTAAATAATTTGTATAAGATAACTTTCCCCGAACGACGCTTTCCTTCTTTTCATACACAGTCCCATATCACGTTTCCACCGCTGTTCCCCGAAATAACGACGCGGATTGTTAAGAAGCGGAGCGAATTGCAATAAAAAGCGAGAAATATCGCTGGGCCCGTGCGCTTCTACACTCGGTTTCACATTCTGCCTCGAAAGTCGAGCGTCGAAGTGGCGTGTGCACTCGACGCATTTTACGTCGGTGTTGGAAGGACAACACGTGGGTCGATGGCTCAAAAATCACGTACTCGAATAATAATATTCATACGCCACTGTCCACCGTGTCGATTTACGACTTTGGGGAGGGGAGGTCAATTTACGCTCTTTTCACCTTTCGCCGGGGTCGATCGCGACTCCGAAGTAATAACACCGGAGACACATTTTTACCATTTTTCCCCTTTTATTTGAATTTTTTTTTATACTCGAAAAACTCATACGTCGATAAATATAATTTATTTTTGGCCTTGAATTAATTTGTTTAGAAGTGAGTTTAAGTACAATGTCCTGGTTACTTTACCACCAGTCGTGGTAAATTAAAAAATTATTATACGTGTGTAGATAGAAAGGAAAAGTTCTTCTTAATCTTAACATTCTGATTTTATAACACACTGATAAGTAACAGATGTCTTTTGTTCCATTAGCGACTAATTTCTACAGTTTTTTTTTTTGGTGTGGAATAAAAAACAGTTTGGAAGGAAAGTGGCAGTTTATTTCCGTGGTAAGCGTCGATAGCTGAATAAAGGCATTGGCATAGGCGAGCGGAATATCGAGGCACGGTGATTATATTTTCCGAGCGTTACGCAACGCGCGGGCACGTTTGATAATAGAAAAGTGAAACATTTCTCCAAAGCGGTGGCCGACTTGTCCTCGCATGACTAGACGCGGACAAGCTGTTCCACGTTGACTTGTTGTGCACACCTTCCACTTTCACTCCTGCATAATCCGAGTGATGTGTCAGAAATCTAAAAGTAATTAAAAACTGATAAAAGTTCACTTCTCTCGAGCAGATCTTTTGTAAAAGAAGTTTTCTCCTGTTCGGTTGTACTGTGACATTAAACAATTATATAACAACACTAACACGCTCATTTTGATTATTAAATAGTGAAGAATGAATTTTCATGTGCAACGGATTGATAATAATAATAATTATCTTGAAATTATTAATTAACATTTTTCTACTACTTCCGTTATATTTAAGTAAAAAAAAATTTTTTTTTTTCAAATTTGACAAATTACCTGTTACTTAATTATTGATTAGTGTCGAACAGTCGTTGCAAACAAGCAATATTCCAGTGAGTAAAGTAACAAAGAATTCGCGGTTGGTTTACCCGGCTTTGGTATTCGCATGAGCCGAAGACACGCTGATAACGAAACAAGTATCGTAAGAAAGAGTGACAATGAAACTCGGTTTAATCGGATGCGAAGCAGCAGCTCGGTTTAGCCTTCGCGGCGGCAGCCTTCGTTCGGCATAAATGTGAACGGTGATACGGTGCCGCAGTCCGTTGACACTCGGCGGGTCGCTCGCGTAAGCGCGGGTCGTTTAACCCCTTGCACTACTTTGACGAGTATGACTCGTGGTGAGCATTCCGGGCCAAACATGAATACCACGAGTCAGGCTCGTGGTCGTCATTTCGTGCCAAACGCGAATACCACGAGTCACACTCGTGGTCGTAATTTAATTCTCAATTATTTCTTACAAATTTTTGTAGTAAGTTTTGCAAGACTTTTTTGTAAATAAATAAGCTTACCGCTACTTCACAAACAGTCGCAAACAGGCGTAAAGGGTTAACGCCACCACCAATCGCAACTGCGTTAACCCGAAGCTGACAACGGCAGTTGAGGAGTTTTCAAGGGAAGCTCCTGCACATTTCCCAACTATTTTCACTCTTCTGATACAACGTTAAAAAAAAAAAGGGAATAAAAATATTGATGAGAAATCATCCTACCAAATATTTACAAGTTACCTTTCTACAGTTTACAAAATTATACTTTTACATTTAACTTCAATTTTTTCATTAGACTGTTCTATATACATTTTTTGCTTTATTTTCTGCACTGACACTTATTCCGTTTGGTTGTCACATTTTGCCGAAAAAAATTGCATTTTTCGTAGAATTGTATTTCTTTTGTCTTTGTTTTACATCAGGTACAGTAACGTTGATATCGAAAGTCAGAAATATGTTAATATGTAGATGGTTAATGGTGTATAACGAATATTGGTAAAGAAAGATAGTACTGCAGTGGAGTTTAATGCGGTTAATTCGCTCTCTGGCCGGACTTGAGGTCATCGCTCATCCGCGCGCAGCACACGGACAGCTTTGCATAATACGCCGTGGCCATCCATCGCCAATGCACTGCACCCGACACCGACACTTTCCGCGTCTTTTCTAAACTATCAACGCGCGCGACTCGCGCGAACAAAGGACGCGCCATATGCAAAACTGCGTTAAATCAACGACACATTGTTACACGGAAAAAAAGACTTAATGAAATAATTTTCAATAAAAAGAGAGAGAGAGGGGATGTTTTTTTCAATTCCAAAAATATGTACCTATATTCATATTTTACTAAACGTCTTTGTATTAGTAAGAAATCGACACAAATCAACTGGTGAATTTCCGAATCTTTATTCTCGAATCGCTGTTTCACTTTCGAGATCTTCGTTAATGATTAATTATCCGCAGTAATAATTCATTAATTACACTTCTTTTTCCTCCCGTTTTCACAGCATCGGGGAGAAAACCACTAATCGCATTTTAACATTTGAAACGCGGTAGCGTTTACGGATAATCCGCGGTAAAAGTCGCTGATTGAAATACATACGCTATTTATTACCAGCAGAGATGTGTATCATTTTCACCGTAATTAGTGATGGTCGAATCCCGCTCGAAGATAAACGACGGCGAATGATAATTGCAAATACTTCGTGCTACTTCGCCAACGGGAATTTCATCAGCGCCGGGATTTCTAACCTTTCTCTAATTTTAGTCAAACTCGGCAATTAAAGTGAGCGGTGAAATCGGGATGAACGTGGTTGGAAAAATATATTAATTTCACCGAAATACGTCATCGGGCAGACAGATGTATTATTTTCCAATTAATATCGAGTCGCTTTCGATTTGTTGGAATTTCGTGAATAATCGGGCCGAGGAGTGACAAGCCGGCAAGAAATGATAATAATTTGTGACTAGTTTTGGCCAATGATTCGTTAGCTTAATAGTACATTATTGAGGAATGTGATCAATTTGACCGGCTAATTAAATAATTTTTTTTAATTGATATCGATTCGAATTTATTCGATATCGATTCGAATTTATCCGATATAAAAAATATAAATAATCTTGTTATTTATTATCACTGTGTATATTTGGATTTATTTTACGTCTATATTAAATATGTATAATACCTTTTGATCTTATTACGTTTATTAATAGCCGTACATTACTGTTAGGCCTGTACGACTAAGAGCCATTTTACTATTCACGCGACAAATAATGAAATTATCGGACGTGATGTAGCGCGAGATAATTTCCACTCGCGTATTATTGCTTTTATGGAAGTATATTGACGAGTCAAAAGTTACGTGTACTTTGTTACTCAAATAATCAACGTCACCGAGAA
>JABFPT010002246.1:4375-19700 GCA_022817245.1 Nixonia krombeini
GCTGCGTCGCGGTATACGCGCCAGCCGGGTAGAGTCTGCTTGCGGAGACAAGAAACTAATTTTGCCGGCACAAAAGGAGCATTCGGCGAGCCACGGAAGGGGAACGGAAAAGCGCAAGGGGCGGAAGGGAAGGGGAAGCATGGCTGTGAAGTAAGGAGGAAAAGGAGGATTGGGCGCTGTACCGGAAACCCGGATTTAAAGTCTCAGGCCCGCTCGATGGTAATATTCTTGCACGCGATTATTCCCGCTGCTCCAATAACGCGGAAGTAAAATTTTAATCCAACGGTTATTGAACGCGGATAATCATTTCCATGGGAAATTGCAAGAGGTAATATAGCTGTTTCGTCATCCCACGTTAACGTCATTAAAAAAGCCAATTTTCCCCGGAGCTGGTTATTTTCCTTGATTTTGTACAGCCGAAAATAGTTTTTTGCCATTTACTTTCCACATTTCAGTGCCAAAAGTAGAACACCATTGTGACTTTACGGACATCATTAATTTAGAAAAATCGCACAGATGTACACTTATCGGAACAGTCGTCCCTCAAATATTGCACATCGATACGAAAACAAATTATGGTCATGCCAGTTCAAAAATAACCACATAATGCCACATCTTTTTGACGCCGTTAAGTCGATGGCAGGCGCGACAACAAATATTTCACACCGTGCTTCCGAACTAATGGCTATCGGCCGGTCGTCAATGTCGAACTGTCGCAAGCGGAAATCGATTATGAGACGAGTTCGCCGGTGGAAAAACGCCGGAAATTCGAGAGATGGCGTTCCAAATCGAGTCTTGAGATACACCGTGGACATGTTTCGACACGCAAACAGCAAATCGGGAAACTAACAAGTGTGCCGTAAACTGAATTAATTATACGGTATATGCATATGTACAAAATGCACGTACCCGTACAATGATATACACATGTCCGTATATATGTACATATATGTATTGCATTAAATGTGGCAATGCGGAATTGCAGGAAACTGGATCAACCGTGTTAATGTTGTTTCAAGAGGACCACTTCGTGCAAGATGGTCGGGTCAAAGGTAACGCGCCAGTGCCGCATGCCATTTGAGTCGTCCTTTGACTCGAGCCATCTCAAGGATACTGTAACAACCTCGAGACGGCGCATAAAATAGCGGTACATCTGCGAGAATGATTTACCACTTACGCTGTACATAACCGCGAGAGGAAGATCTCGGGTCCGTTAGCACACTGAAGCGCGGCGCCGTCGAAGATTTCGACAAAGACCTTTGGGAATAAATAAGCGGACTAAACTTCAAACGCGTAAGAAGGAACTGAAATAGACCATTACGAGGGCACTAACCAGGGTACGGTAATTATTGTAACTGCAATCAAAGACCTATTCAGATAGCATGATGTAAGGTAATTTTGTGGTCAATGGATGTTTCTTAATGCTTTTGTCAGTGGTTTGCCAGTAAAAGTTAATCGGGTACTTGCGTTTAGTGCTTATCGGGTCCTGAGGAGATACATCGCAAATTAACCTTAGTACAGGCAGGTAACAGTTCGACTAGAAAATGAGTTGGAAGATTACCAACGCGCAGATTAAGATGGCTGATAATTCTGGTCAGGTACCATTCAGGTATAATTACGTACGATACCTATCCAACCAAGTCTAGTCTTTACTTGACTGATGATTAAGATGATTATGGTGCTTTCTCCCATATTACTATATGAACAAAATTCTGTCTGTCCTGATCAGGTACTGTGCAGACACGCTAACACCTGATGATACCACGATGACACACCATTACAACAATTCTACCAATGTTTCAACTTGCATTCTAGTCACAATGCTTGACTGTATTCTATCGTACGGCTATTTTCCGTAGTACCTGACCACAACCACATGGGTACCCGGAGAGATTTTTGAATAGAATAACAATAAGACGAGTCACCGAACTCCTACTTTTGTCTATTGTCAGAACTCCGTTTCGTCAGGTACCTTATAGGCAATGTTACCACAACAGAAGCGTACCACAATTACTTGGCACCCTGCTAGATACCTCAGTACTACCCCGTTTCAATTTCCACGCGAACGCCATTGAGAATAAAAACAATCGACGAAAGTTCGATACCGCGAGACGGAGTATCGTGCATAAAAGTGAATAAACTCCGATTCGTTCTCGTATTCGCCAGCGCGATGATCGCCATTTCCCCCTACTACGGGCCGCCCGACTTCCGCGCTTTTTTACGACCTCGGTCGTAAAGCCTCCGCGGCGCTCGTAACGAGGATGACAAATGCGTCGAGATTTGTATGCGGCTCGATGTTGCGCAGCTCCACGCGCGCGTCTCGCGCCTAATCGAATCGTAAAACCGAATTGTCGCGCGGTGGAACTGTTTGCAGTCGTCGGAGCGACTCAAAGGCGGCGTCGCGACAGAAGGACAAACAATGGTTCGCTTAAAATGATACTCGAATGACGATCCGCGGATGAAGAGACTAGCGGAATAAAGCAATTTCGCGAAAGCGTTCCAACGCTTGAGCCTTCGTACCTTCGTGACTCGGGGTGGGAGGAATTGAAGGCGAATTCTCTCTTCTAAATTCGTAGCTGACGCGCAAAAGTGCAATTGCGTCCATTACGTAAACGTTACCATGCGGACGTTCGAAAATTGTCCCCTCACTTGCACGTCGATTAAACGCAATTAAACGAATCCGCGTCACCGCGCGTCCTTAAACGTGTCCGGAATACTTCCATATCGCGGCCATCGTCGGGATGGGGAAATCACCAAAAAGGAGGGGGACGATAAGAAGAATACTGCGAGTTGAATAATGACTAAACGAATAATACTGGCAAATAATGCGCCAACCGTGCGATCGTTATCGCGATTCACCTGCCTAATCTTGATTTCGTCATTGCGCTCGATTAAGTGCCATCTCAGTCTTTTCCATCTAATCGCGTTTAACGGGGATATGAGCGAATCAAACGCGACTGAATTCCAGCGAAACTCCATCAAATTCGATCGCTTATTACCACCCGATCCCCCTTTCTCCATTATTTATGAAAAAAATCCGCCCTTTCCCGGTCGCGGCGAACAGAATTATCGACGCCCGTTTATTCCCATGGCTCGGCGTGTATCGCGGTGACGCTCGCGAATGTCACGCGTCAGCCGTGCTTTCCTTCAACGGGGGAGGGGGAGCGAGAAAAATGGCTATCAAAGTTCGCCGCTATGGCGAAATCGATGCCAGACGAGTGAATTATCGCCGATTCCGACGCTCGTTTTTCCCCGGACGGCAGTTACGACGCGCGACACTCGCCTTTTACAACCGCGTGTGTATATGCATAACACGCCGGGGATCGATGACGCCGCAGAGCTTTGTGCAAAAAGAGCGGGTTGGTGGGAAGAGGGAGGCCAGAGTACGTGGACATTCTGCGAAGATTAAGCCTGCCTGCATGTGGTCGCCATCTTGAATAATTCGCATTTTCCGCAATTGTGCGACCGACGGACGTAATTTCGAAACGGAGCTAAACAGCGCTTCCTTCCGACAGTACGTCTGCAGCAGTAATTTCGAATTATCCAATTTCTACTGCGTTTTTAAACTGTAAAAGCAATTTTAGGGAGAAATTTTAGGACATTTTATTGTTTCACCATATTGGTATATATCGTATACATATTCGGCATATATCATTGTTTTGCTCGTCATTTTAATATATTCGGATTTCCCTCGGTTCGGCAACTCGATGATCCGAGTGACCTTTGAAAACGATTCTGAGTAAAATTTTGCAGCATATCGCTCTTTCGCCGACCATTTCGAAATATTCGACCCATTTTTGAAGCACAGTGACCCGAACAACCTTGATTAGCACTTCTGAAACGAATACTGGTGCAATTCGGTTCCACACCCGCCATTTTGAAATTTCATCCCTCGGGTTTTCCAAGTTGCTTCCCGATTTCCATCCCGCCGGTTCGAAACGCGTTTTATCCGGCAAGTTTGAGCCTGACAGGCGGAAACGGAACGAAAGTAATTTCTCGGACAAATCGGAGTACCGGCGCTCGCTCGATGGGCGATTCTGAAAGATTTATCTCCCGGAAAGTATCAAGCGGCGTCCGTCGAAGATACGACGTGAACCGTCTGGGAAAAAGCGCGCTAGATGAGATAGATTTGAAAAGTTCCCCGGCGGGCCTTTCCGCGAGTCGAGTCGCCGGTTCATCGATCGCCGGAGAACGCCGGTAAAACTGCGCTTCCGTCGACGGCGTCATTCTCGATTACCCGCCCTCCGCCTCCGCCTGATTCTTCCCTCGTCTTTCGCAGTAAAACCCATCGAGTGCTCGTCGTTCATTTCGAAATAAGCGCGATAAGCACAAAAAACCGAAGCAATGTATCTTTTTACCCAAACTATGATACGAGGTGGGCGAACTGAACGTCGGGTACACGCCTTGGCTAATCCTTTTCAGATTTCCCTATTTCCGTCGCGGGCGTAAACCTTTCACACTTACCGCGCGGGGAGAAGAAGCGAACGCTCGCGCAACACCTACTCGAACCTCGTAAAAAGCGATAATGAATAGAGTCATTGTGCTCCGGTGTCGGACCGAAAATAGCCCGATTAACATTCCCCGAGTAGTGATCTCGTGAGAAGCCGCGTGTATTTCATCGCGTGACACAAACGACCTTCGGTCGTTGGCAGTCGTATTAATAAATAATGCATCGCCGACTATTTCACGGTGAGGTGTGGGAATGCTGCGGAAAATGGTAAGACGGAGACGACGGCGGGTGACGAGTGCGCTTTAATGGCAAGGTATTGGTAATGGCATATCGAAATAATGGCAATACAACGGCAACAGCGCGGCAACAGCGCGGCAACAGCTTGGCAACCGATGAAGAGGAAAGTGAGGAATAAACGAAGAGAAAAAGTCGAGCGTTAAAACCTCGCGTCATTCGCCGGCAAATTGATCCGTGATGCTCAAGCCTGTTCTGCTCTACGGAGGTCTTATCTCGCCGGCACTTTGATCAGGTCGATAAAGCGGAGTTAATATGTACTCGCGAAACCGCGCGGAGAGTAATCTTCGTTTTAGGCTATAATTTGGGGAGCGCGGTACCCAGAGCACTGCTCGAAGGCTCCTTGCCGTTAGACGCGTGTGCTCGAGAGTGCATGCGCGGCCCAGGAAAACTTCAAAGGCCCGGATAAGCGAAGCCCTCGAATTCTCGAAGTCGTTGATTGAAGTAATCCCGGATGCGTTAATCTACGAAAACATCAAAGCTGCGCGCATACAATGACCATGCAAAAATTCAATCCTGTTATTAGACGCTGAATGCACCGGAAATAAAGTTCTGCTATAGTTGACCAGGCAGAGGATCGATTATACAAAATCCGGCTTTTGTCTGAGACGCGACCACAATGATTTTTCGACACCGTGTATAAATGTCGTAGAACAAAAAAATGTATATACGTACATATATAACAATTGCATATGATGGCAAATGGAAAAATTGGTCAGGCATTTGGTAAAATCGAATTCCGTCAAGTAACTATATTTATTGAAAAATTCCTCGTCTCAACAACGACTGTTATTTATGCGTCCAAACTTCTTACTTTCATCTTACGCCTGTTCCTAAACGAAAACTTTCCTAAACGAAAGTATGTTAAATCATACTAAAAAGTGTATTTACCAATTTCGTTCAGGCGTGAGCATAATTTGGTCGTAAATAAGTCGTAAATAAATCGTAACCTATCGTATCCTGTAGCGTATGTATTTTTAAAAATTTCTGTTTAAAAAAATTCAAATAATTTATTATCAAAAATGTCGAGACTACAAAAATTTCGATACTGTAAAAAATATTCAGTTGAAGTTGGTTTACGTACCGTGCTTTGTAATATGTAACATATACGCAGTCGTTCACGTAGCGAAATATTGTTCCATCGCACCCCGTGAATAAACAGACTGCAACGTCCCCCGGGAGTAACAGGGAAGCGAGACGGTGACCCCTTTCGTCGTAGCGCGATTTCTATGAGTCACCAAGTATTCTCCGGAGCAATATGCGCGGAAAATGTGTTCCAGTGCGCGGAGGAGGGTCGATGCACTCTTCGTCTTTTCAACAGCTAGGGACGCCGTCCCTCTTTGTTGTACACGGGATTCGAGCTTCGCGTGGAAAACGAGGGCAGTCTTCCGGCACTGAATCCGACAAGACGGAGATGCCGGAGTGGAGCTGCTCGGCGCAAGGACGTAAATAATTGCAAGTGAATTCACACTCTTCTTTTGGGATCGTTATTTCATTTTATGCTCGATATAATCTCGCTTTATCCGAATTTCAATCTCATTCTTTGCAAACGAATCTTGCACAATTACTTTTATCCATTTTCGTTTCTAGTCACTGCTGGAATTGCAGAGTTGAATTAACGACGGAGAAAAATTCCCTTTGATGGGATCCGATTCGGGACCTCTCGCGTGAGCTGCCGTCACTCAACCACCTTCGCTATTAAGGCCTCAATTCTACTCAACCGTAAACGTCCTCAATTTTAATCGACTGCAAACGCTCCTACTCAAACCGGTGTAAGACCGAACCTGTCAATGTCCTTTTACAATTTATCCTAAAACAACCCATTTCAAACGCCATATCTAATAATATATAATTACGTATGACTTGTAACCGCGTATGAAAATATTGCACTTACTTTCAGCAATTTTTCCGCTCTTCGTACAATCATAAATATTCAAATACGACCATACATGATTGCACACTGCGATGTATAATAAATATCCATAAATGACTTCTCCCACTCGGTTCAATTTCCGAACGCCGTGACAATATTTCGCGCGTCAATCTTAACAATGGCATTCCGAACCAGTAAAACCTGTGGCGGCAGCGTTGCGCACAGTCTCCGAGCAATTAATAGGAACATGGACAACGACGTGTAATTGTCGTCCTGGCATTTGCATCGGCGAACGCGCGACGTGTATTTTCTTGTAATTACAATAGAGCCGCGCTAAATCTAGCCATGGAAGGAAACCGGTGTAAATTCCGGGCTTCGCCTGAGAAACAAGCGCTGAGTCGTTTATCTCTCCAATTGCGTACATCTTCGTAAGCTTGCCATTTCACAAAACAATCGGCAATACGAATGTCTTCGGTCGCGGGTATTGGCAAAATAACGCGCCATCTCATTTACCGGGAAATCGCGTTCCTTTACTTCTATCGCGGCGCGCGATCGCGGAGTATGACCACAAGGTCGATAAATAATTCAGGCTTTACGGGGCGGCGAGCGTTATTGAAACTTCCACACTGAAGGCGCAATGGCAGAGTCGAGGCCCGCGTCTCCGCCGCGGTTGCATAATCGGCGAGATAGCGCCGATACTCGCGGCCGCTGTGTGCAAGCACGTGTGCGGACACAGTACTGCGTCCAAGGTTTGCGGAATACGAACAAGCCGCGGCGTGGCTCCAGCCCTGCGTCCTTCCCCCGTAGCCGTAGTGGAACCCGGAAAGCGCGTACAATACCAACCGATATTTCACGACTGTATCGACGCAAAAAGGTAATCCTCATGTATGCGAGATATAATCTAATATAGCGTTGTTGTGCGAGGCAACAATCGCGCAAAAACCTCACCGCGGAAGTTCACCGCGCTTATTTTCCACGTCCTCGGAAAAAGTTCATATCTAATAGCAAATGGCACAAGCGAGCACGTACGGCCGCATCTAATGATTTACCGCCCATATACGCGATCGTAATTTTCGACAAGTCGGCATTTTCCCCTCATTTGCGAATGAAACGCGCCATATGTAATTCGCACACTCGTACATTCTTGAGTACGACTTACGGAAACATTACACATTTACCTTTCCGAATGCTGTCTGATTATATTCGGTGTACAGTTCCGGTCAATTTGTACTATATTTGTCCAGTTCTTTGTACCCGCGTCGTTTATCTTGTAGTGAATTAATCACGTTCCTTTTTTGCCTCCGAGGGCGAGATATTATTATTTATGGGCCTACGAAAGTGTTACATTAGGTTTCGGGCGGGGAAAAAATGCGGAGAAAAAGAAGGATCGCGTCTCCACTTCCCATAAGGAAAGTCGTAAAAAAGCTGCCCCACGTGTTCGCGATGGTTTCAGCTTTTTTATGCGCTTCGAAACTAATCGCTCAGCGTGCAAGCGTGTTCGTGCGTTTGATTCAACACCGTCGAACGTACACACAATGACACATGTGCCAACTCAGAACTCGTGTCACATGTTTCGCTTTTATTTCGCTTTGTTTTCGTTCGTCTTTTATGAGAAACATCGTCCGCCTGACATACTTTTTCTCGGCATTGGTGAATTATGCAAACGATTACGAGTAAAGGAATAGCGAGCAGTCCAATTATTTCGTATAATCCGGTTGTCGCGCGTTTCTCTTTTTACATTTTACTAACAATTAATTTGCATCTTGTCTTAGAGAGAAATTGCGTTAGAAATTGTTATCGTTATTCTGAATATTATTTCTTCCACGTAGTATGAAAACTCGATTTAGAAGAAACGAGTGCGCTTTGCGGAATAATGTCATTCACGGTTTACAGATCAATCGGCAATTTCGATAAAATGGGTCACCGCGATAAGCATTTGCCGTAAACGGTTATTGACGATGCATGCCACTGCATAGAAATCAAATCGTCTGTCCTGCTTGGGGAATCAACGGGAAGCTTGTTTATCGCCAAGAAAAATACTCAGTCGTTGCAAATGAATTACTTCTAATATTGACCATTGCGTTACACTTGCGCACTCGTTCCGGTCATTTTTTCCCTTCATTCTTTCTCCCTCTCTGGATTAATTAAACGGGAGAATCACAAGACGAGAAAAACGCAAAATCGTTGATAAAAGCGGAAAGCGATTAAGTATGTAAAAAAAAGTAAATACTTTTGTACAGATAAATGTAACCAATAATCATAAAATATTTCTTCGCTGTTATCACAAATACATTTTTTTTATCGAACCTTAACGTTCCGAAAACTCTACTTCCATTTCACGTACATCTTTGTACAATGCGCATGTATCAATTAAGCCGCTCCATCAAGTTTAGAATCACGTGATGTTGACGTTTACTTTTCGGTTCGTTACCCTCGTCGAGAGGTCAGTTGGCAAAAGCAGCGCAGGGCATCGCTGAGAGCGTGGCTAAGAGCTTAGGGCGACTTATATGTCATTGCTCGCGCACCTCCGCTTTCGAGAAAGTTTTGCGAATCGCCCTCTTCCCCGCTGTTCCGACCGGTGTACAGAATCTCTCGCTAAACAAAACCAACTTCTACACCTCACCTCCGCACTAATAATAATCTCCGACTACATTTAAAGTCAATAAAACTTTGCCCACTTCTTTCCTCGAACGAATACATATATACATACGTTCGGTCGTGACGACGAGCCGAGACCGAGATCCGTGAAGCGTCTCTGAGTGACCCAGCACAAGCTGTTTCATGAATTATGCAGATGGATTACAGGCGGAGAGGCGTCAAGACGGAATCGTGGCCTCAGCGCAGCGTTTAATAGATGAATAATCTAGGCGCATATCGCGCGAGCATGACACCACGTTCGTTTTATCGTCCGCGGCATCGCCGCCTCTCGTTCAAAGGGTTCTCAAACGCGATACATGCGCGGACTGAAAGAGCCGCATTATACGGCGTAATGTTGCGACGACTTATTTTCCCCTAGGCTGGCGAAGAGTCTGCAAAAATTCCGTCCACTCCCTACGTTTGCCGGCGCCTGCATTTTGTTCCGGGGACAGATGAAACGGGCACCGGTTTGACCACGGTTGCGAAGGAGAGTGCGCGGGTCGCGACGACGGGAATAACCGGATTCTCTCCTCCGGTATCGATCTCATTTCCACCCTCGCCAGCCCGCCGTCCGTCCTGCACCTCTCCTTTCCCGTCCCGCGGGACCCGCCGAATCCCACACACAGCTGCGCGCCACCACCGAAACCCTCGCTCTTTCACGCTCGACCCGACGACGCCGCTTCCTCGACCGCGATTTTCCACCATTTCCTTCCTTCGTTGCTTCCCTCGCGCCGCGATTCGTATGCTACGCGACCCCTCCTCCCCCCTCACATCCCTGGCCATTATTATCAGTTTCGCCAGTGACGATTATTTTTACGACCGGATCTGGTACGGGAGACGGTTCAGCTCGAGTTACGACGATTCATCGTTGCCCGCCGTGACTCATTCGAGAGTGGAAGTCGGCGGAAAGCAACGGACCCTTCTCGTCTGCCACCCTCGCTAATGCCTAACCCTAAATCTCCTACGCGAGCCATTCTCGTCGAGTGTCTCCGTCAACGGTACCGCCCAGACGGTGAGATTACGATCGGATTAGTTTCGTAACTTAAGGAAATTTATTCTTTCTTTTATCTACGTCTTCCTGCAGTATCAGAAATCTGTCTTATTTCAATACCGACGAAACAGCCCAACTTGGGAAAAGCATTGCAGAGAGCAGTTGTCCTCAGTGCTGCACTGAGGGAAATGTTTGATACGGTTCAGTAAATTCGACTACCTTAGGAGTTACCGAAAGAACAATGGCGAAGTATTTTCTGCCGGTTCACTTAATCGAAACGATTTTGCTCCATATTTGCATAACTCCGGAGCTAACTGGAAAATCTGATTTAAGTTCTGTAAGAGGTACTTTTCAAATAATATTCTCATGAAACATACAGGGCAGCTACGAGAAAGGCCCGGTGTGCGTTCGAGGCGGTAGTTCCCTGCAACTTGGCCCCTCGTCGTTAGAGCAACCCTCTTTCAATTCAGCGTGATATTCGCATTGCATTCTGTGATTCTCATTACAGAAAGCGCAACCGGCGTCTCAAGAGCCGTACAATAATACCTTTACATGCGAGCAGTCCACAATGAGTGTCACACTTTCTCCCCCCTCCTTCTCTTTGTGCCGGCTCTCCGTCTTCACTCCCCCTTCCCCACCTCGCCCATTCTCATTATCATCGTTGCACAGTCATCGTTCGGGATGCGAGAACAGATATAAATATATGCAAGGGGTGACGTCTTTGCCTTTATCTTCGCTTTTTGCTTATTACTCAAAAAATTAACCCGCTAATGAGTGGAATGTTCCCGTAACGTTCCGTATGTCGAGCGGTTACACGTAGTGGATTCGTAATCGATCGTAAGCGTGGTGTGACGTGCAGTGGGAAGATTAATAACGGCTATCGCAAATTTGATCAAACCTTGCCACCTTTTCCCGGAAACTAATTAGGGGAATAGGGGAAAATTACCCCGAGGTTTGCTATGACGGGTAATTAATTCTCACGTGCGGAAAACACCGCGGTGTAACCTTCGGAAACGAGTACCCGTACTTTAGGAGCCACGGTGTCAACTTGACACTGCTCTCGCTCAGGCGTGCCAACACGGAAGAACATTTGACCCTCGGACGTAACAGACGGCAACGCGAGGTTTCCCGACAGAGGCGAAAAGGAGTATGACGAGGATGAGTGACGAGGGAGGGGAAGGGGTATAATTGCGAGCGGAAGTGCCAGGGCTAATTTAATTAAGGGTGGGAAAAGATTGTGTTCGCCGAATCAGACGTAGCGGAACTTGAACGCATTTCGCCGAAAATTGAATGTCGGCTTAAATCGGCGGGACCCATCGAGGACTGAACTCGATCCACGGAGCTCGTCGCACCGCGGCACTAATTTCGAACCAGCTGTACTGCGACGAAATTAGTCGAACTTCGATTTTCGACGTCACTTTAAAGTTTCGGGGCATTTGCGGTACAGTCTCCGAATAGTCTACTCTTACATTCCCAATGTAAATTCTCAAATTTCGATGAAATTGAGACAAAGGTGGTTGACTATTGAGGGATTACGCTGTAGGAAATTGACATCTGAAATGATGAATCAAACTGATCAAAGTAGAAGTTGCAGTACAACCTATGAAAGTGCTACTGTATTATTCTTTATTTCCACATATGTGATCGGCAAAGAAACAGGAATGGCTTTGATTAATCATTAAGAGGTCACACTGTGAAAAATAAATCCTCCTGAATAGATAAACAGTGTACATAGTAAAACCTCTGGTTAATCTACTCGTCTAAAATTCTGTCTTAGCCGTGGAGCTAATTAATTATTGAGGGGTTGCATCGTGGAAAAAAAAGATAAGAAGTAAGTCAGTGCCACCACTGAGGCAAAAATTGCAGTAGAACCTCTGACTGCCCGACACTCCTATCATTCTATTTTAACGCTCGTCAATGACAGGAAAGTCAAGGCGGTCCTAATTACTGAGAGGCGGATTAACTATTGAAAGGCTATGACTTGGAAATTCAGGAACATGAAATTAATCTCTCTAACGAACGCAGAAGCGGAACTGCGAAGATTCTAAACCATGCTGAAGCTGCGCGTTGAGAAAAAATATGGAATGTCGGCTCTTCAGAAGTGTCCATCGAAATGACGACCTCGCAACGTCTTGTCGGCACAGCACGGTCGGCCACTTACGACGTTCGCTTAAAGAGCGCGCCGCTGCATGATGAACACTGCGCCATCTACGCAAAAAACGCATCCCATGACCACACCCTTTTTCCCCGCACCTTCTTCGCGAAGCCTCTTATAACGTGTCTATTCCGTGGCGTCGTATCGCGTCCGGCATGGCCAAGCACAGAAGCGTGATAAATGCGCGGTAAAAAGCGCACAATGCTCGCGCAGTAGCCGCGATACTCTTTGCGAGGCTCGTTTTCCCACGTAACACCGCTCCCCCTTAATGAGACCTTCGATGCGCACTTCTCGTTTATGACTCATTAGGATGCGCATGGCGAACGCGTCTTTTTCCCATCCCCCTCTCGCGCGAAAGAAATTCTCGCTTTTATCGTGGCTCGCAGCGCGTGCAAAGGCCCTGGAGTGATAACCGATTCATTGAAACCTGCTCGCGGTCGACGAGCAGGCGATCGGCGGTGAAAGCGCCTTTTCCATCACGGGGAAATCAATTCGATGTCAACGACATCGTAGGGATTACCGTTTTATTTGCCACCCCTCAATTGCCAACTCATTCATTTGTTCCCTCTTTGCGCCTTTTCCAATAAACGAGCTCGTTTTCATCGAGCTGGCTTAAAACACGCCGTTTTAATCAAATACTTTTACCGTTGCGAAAACGAAATATAATGCCAGAAATGAAAAACCGCGAACACTGGTGATATGGAAATAACCTCCACCCGAGTTTACTGTATTCTACTTTTACACTCGGCGAGTCGGAAGTTCGTCGGTCGAGCTCGCCGATTCCGGAACCAATTTCTTAGCGAGTCCCGAGGAGACTCGCCCACGGAGCCATTTCCTCGCCACGGCCAGCAGACGCATCGCCTTTTGTCCGCTTTCGTCGGTGGCCATTCACGACCCGGCAAACAGCGCGACGTAAATGTAAATATTGCATACCACTCGGCGGAAAGCGGACGAGCGTCGACGGACGAGCTCCCTCGTGCGGATAGTCGCGCTGGAGGGTGGCACTCGAAACCCCGGCGAAATTATCGTCCCTTCAACCAAAACTGGTAAAGGGGTGGGGAGGGTGGCGAGAAAAGAGAACGTTAGCTGGAAAATTGCGAAACGGCGACTGAAGAAAAACGAAGCGGATGCTAGAAAAAGGTTGAAGTAGTCTTTGGAAAAAAGCGAAACGACGAGACGCGAACGAAGCGAAAAAGGACGAGGCAGACGCGTTGCGTAACGGCCGACAGTTGGCACAGTTCTCGGGCGCAGCAGCCACACGCACGCGGCGAGCGTGAAAGTGTTCGGCCGTCGGCCCCGCACGCGATTATTCGCCTGCGGGAAGGCTAAGGGCACGTTCACACTTCACGGCCGTGCCGGCGAATAAGCACCGCTGGAATAACGCTGAGGATCGACGTTGCGTGATTATGCACCGAGACATGGCAACGCTGCACTGGACAAATGTATAAGACTATATTGTAATTATGGTTAGGTAAAGAAAGATTATTTTATGCTGTAGTGAAAACAATGCCGGACACTCCGGCAACTGTGCGTTGTTTTCCGCAACGAAGAACAGCTGCGGGTAATAAGGCACGAGGAGAGGGCAATAGTAATCTCGCACGATATCTTGAAAGATAGTGTTATGAACGCGCCTTTAAACCGCGGAAAAGGACCATTATGAAGCACGAAGCAAAGAAACAGACGGCCCAATGGGAAAAAGGCTTGCGCTTTCAGACTCACGGGCCTAAAGAGTAGAACTAAGCGAAGCTGCCTTTCGGCGACAATCGCTTGAAATTCATACTCCGGCTCTCGTTCAACGGAAACTTTCCTCTCTTATCGAAGCGGCGACCGAGTGGAACGGCTTGATAAATATTAAGCCGCAACTGAAACGTTAATTGGAGGAGAGTAAACGAAGAAAGTCGACGAGCGAAGGAGAACTGGAAATTCAGGCTCGGTCTCGAGACACCGGAAACGTTCGACGCGCATTTCATTATAGTGTTGCAGAATAATGTTGGAAATCCGGAGTAAACCGGAATGAAACAGAAGTTGATTGTGGCACCAAAATGTTGCTCTAGCAGGTTCATATCGATTTCTACAAAGGTGGCGTAAGAGACAGCTAGAAACCGGTGAAGAGACCACTTTTTGTAATTTAAAGTGCTAAAAAAACTAGTTTGGTAACGAAAAAAATCTAAAACAAATTTTTCCCTCTCCCATTCACAAATTATTACAAATGTCCCTCTCGCCCCCAATAAATTTCCCGTTTTTCCCTAATATTTTTGCACATAATAGCGGGAAAGGTTAACATAGTGGGTGATTCTTGATGACCATCGGGAGAGCTATCCATTGATGTATAACACGCTGCTGAAAGCCGAGGTTGGTTTTTCGGACAAAATTGAAAAGTACCCCTTTGGAAAAATATACCTTCAATTTTTTTTCAAAAAATCAACTTCCGAATTCAGCTATGTGTTGTACATCAAACGATAGATCTCGCGACAAGCATCAAGAATAACCCCCCATGTAGGCCCTTCCAACCTATAGGGGCAGAGATATCAAGGAAAGAAGAGAAAAATTGTGTGGTGGTGGCGTAATGTACGGAATTTCACAGTTTCCACGCCGTAACTTTTTACCATTTGGGAATTTAAAAGTGAGCAAGGCACCATCTTATTCCGGACATTGAGTCCTATCCAACGAGATAAAGCACGTTGATCTGACCCAAAAAGTCGGTTTTCAGTTACGGTTTAACTATCAATAGTTTCAGTTTTATCACTTATAATTTTTTCTTTTTTCCTCAATATCTCAGCTCCCATTGGTGCAAAGGCCCAACATATGGGTATATTCTTGATGTGCGTCGCGAGATCTATCCATTGGTATACAATTCATTACCGAAAGCCGAAGTTGATTTTTCGCAAAAAATTGAAGGGGTACCCCTTTGGAAAAATGACGAAA
>JABFPT010002258.1:5470-19613 GCA_022817245.1 Nixonia krombeini
CCATGCACGTTTTATGACGCAGAACGCAAGGGAATTTTCGCACGCAATTTGCTCGAACCGCGAGCTAAGCGCGTTTTCAATTGAGTGCACTCCAATCGCGTTGAGGAAAAGAAACAGCTGGTCTTTTTAATGACACATTATCGGCGGAGAACGCGGGGACTGTATTCTTGAAGGAAATGCCGTAATGCTATTGCGCAACTGTAAATGTGGGACGCGCGTTATTTCACGCGCTGGATTCATCTGGAAGCCATCCGAATAATAGTCGCTCGTTGGGTGAAGTACGTTATACGTTGCCGGCGATTGCTTCAGCCCGGTCCGTCACTTTTCCGGCAATTCTCAATTACTCTTAATGCCCGGCTCATTTCCCGCTTATTTTTTCGCGAATAAACGCGAAAAGGCAATCTTTACCTTGACAAAGCCTGCCGATGAAAGTGTGTAAAGATATTACAGCACAAAAAGTAATAGCAATTAGCAATACCTTTTGTATATATTTGTTCAATACATTTTTGGTAATGTGAACGAAGTGTAAAAAATTGCAGAATCAGTTAAAAATTTTCTTCTTGACGATTCTAGGAAACGCGAATATATAATTATTGAAATATAGAAAATCGCAAATGCCAGAGTTTGCATCGATTCGCCTATATCTATGCCGCACGCTGCACACGTATGTCCGTCTTCCGAGACAGATTCTAGTCCAGATTTGGAATCTAATTTTCCTTCTCGGCACTGTTGGGATGTCGGACACACGGAAAGGGAGAGAGAGAGAGAGAGTGACTGAGATAGAGCTGCGAAGAAATGCCATTAGCGACACGAATGTGGTCGTCGCATTAAACGCATATGCGACTATTGCGTGTTCACGGCCTTTTCTGCCAATGATGCAAATGTGTCGCAGATGGAACGCGACAAGGGACAGGACGACGATGCGATCCAAAAGTGAATCGTAAGAAATCTCCTTCGAGCGCGTGGAGCGTGCGAGGAAGGGAAATCCCAAAGTGGTGATTGGCAGTTCCCGATCTCCAGAGACTGTCATTAGGAGTGGCCGCGCGTGACTGCGACAGATCCGACCGGTCCCGGATGGAGCGGACACTCGCTGAATGCTGATACGTCTCTGATTCCGCGGCAGATTATGGTCGAAATAAGTAAACCGGGCACGGCGTGTCTCGCCCTTCGGATCACGAACCCCCCCGGCGCGTTTGCAGCCCGTTTGTCGTGTAATGCGCCAGACAAATGCGCCCACCTGTACATCGCTATAATCGGTTGCAATTGTCGTCGCATAATTCCACGATTACCATGGCCCGAGGGCAATGTCGTTTTTACCAAATGCCACAGCGTTAACGAGTTATCGACCACTGTCGGTAATTAATCGCGGGTGGAATTGACGACCGGCAGATTTTCACTGCGCACGCTACGTATCTACTATCCCCGCGCCTTTTTGCGAATAATGTTCCGAGATGAACGATTTGCAACGTAGGTAACAACGCGAGCAACAAACATCGCCTGGCGTCATTCACCTGGCGCGATGCGTTGAGACTTGATGAATGTATTGTCTCCGAGAGTGCGTCGCTACACGCGAAAATGTCTGCTCGTATATACGCAATGGTTCATGTATTTAGGATGAATAATAAAGCAGAGGACCCAGTGCCCAATAAACGGTCGCGATAATCGAGGGTGGTTGAAGCACGCTCTCGTGCTCGCGAAATAACAAATGAAAACGAGAGCGGGTTATTTCGCAACAGCGGTGCAGGGCGAGAAGGGGTTTTTGATAATGTTCCCCGGTTTGGGCTACGGTGGCGCGGAGCGCGCGGGGCTGATGAGGTGGAGGAGAGGGGCGGGCAGAGTAGGTGGATACATGGCTGGATGGATTTGGTCCTAGGAGCAATTAGTTAATTGAGTTGAGTTGATCGATGGATTTCGTTCGTGCGACACTCACTGTTCCGACGTCTGATTGAGAGCTTCCACTCATCCCGCGCGCTGTGTGTACACCGACCGAGCTCACATCGTTTACGCCGTAAACGAACGAAGTTTCACGCGCGATTCGATAATCCAACGGTGATGTTGTCCGAATCCGTCATCAGCCGGGGAAACGAGCGACTTTGCACGGCATTCTTCTTCCGCGCCGTGATTTCCTCGGGAATTCGCGCCCGGAGAAATTATATTTTCGCAATTCAAATGTTTGGGTCGGGTGAAAGTCGTGACTCTCTTTCCCGCGTTTGCACTCGCCCGTGGGCGAGTAGCGTGGGATTGAACTTTTTGTCGTGAATGCGAGCGTTACGATGACCCGTGTTAAATAGGTATGAAATGCCGAACACTAATTCAATTTTGAGAGAAAATGATATACATCTGGGTTGAAAATTTACCGGAAATTGTTCTTATCCCAGGCGAAAAAAAATATTGCGTCTGCGGTTTTTTATTTCAGTTTTCAATATGACATTTGTCGGTACACGTAATATTAGATATATTTCTGAAAATTTGTACGTAACATTTATACGTCTGAAAATGAAAATATAAAACTTCACTTATTCATAAAGAAAGGAAAAGAAAACGCAAATAATGTCACAAATAATGTTAAAATCGATATAGTTAAGATTAAAATTATCCTGATTAATTTAAATTTGTTCGTATGTTTAAAAAATGGAATAATTCGAATTACACCGTTACAAAAATTATAGTATTTTACTCATACTTAGTCGTTTCGATGAACTGAATTAACAATACAAATAGAAGTACAATCGATAGAAGAATTGTTCACAGCAAATTCTCGTAAACAATAACAAAGTGCACGATAGATAGAAGTATGAAATAATTTCGAAATGTGGAAAAATAACGTAACAACATAAGCGCGTACGTGCGCACGAAGACTGTTTCCGCTGCAGAAATACACGTATAAATCAAGCACCTTGCGTAATTCAAATCGCGTTTACCGACATCCGTATTCTTCTGCATTTTTCGGTCCTTAGCGTCAGCTATAAATTACCAACGTGGAAAGAAAGGGAAAAACTATCGCGGAATAGAGCAAGCAAATCGAATGCCCCTCTCTCTCTCCCCCACCCCTTCGTCGGTTGTATCTCCTTCTCTGCTCCAACGCGGGGAATCCCTTCCCCGGGAGCGTGTGAAATTTATTCGGCGGAACGTCGCCAATAAATAACGCTGACACCCTTGCTACGTGTGAATTTGTAAGCCACGAATCGCGTCCTCCCCCTCCCGCCCCCTACGCATTTCCCCGCTCACCATACTTCAACCTTAAACCAAACGCCGTGGGCCGTGGAAGCGATGCGAGTCGGGCATAACGGATCGAGCCTGAGGATGACAAAGGAGCATCCTACCGCGCATAAAAATGCTGGTTCAGCCAGTAGTCGCACTGGAAGATGAAAGTCTCTCGTGCAGACGAGGCATTTCGATCGTTTACGAGACACTTGCAAGATCAAAGGGTCCCGCCGCCGCGCGCTGCTCCCCACATTTCCTTGTTTTGATAATGACATTTGTATCTCGCGGCACATAGCAATTAAACACCAAGCGCGGAAAAGCAGCATCTGTCATGTTAATGAGAGCATCGTGTCTGCAATTTCTCATCTTTTCGCCCGTACACAAATAACAGCGTCGAATTAATTGACTTTCGGTTGAACTTCCATTTCCTTGTATCAACATTTTTGCGTAATTACGTTTACTTGAAACATCAAAACTTGCAAACGGGGCAATATCGACTTCCGAGCAAACAATCGCGAACGATGTAATCGGTTTACGGCGAGTTACCGCCGCTGTTGCGGTTCGAGCCCTTTTTTTGGATTAATTTTTAAACTGGTTGAATAACGGTTAATGGCAGTCTTACTTTAGCAGAACGAGTTATTTTCAAACTCCTTAATGCCCGGTACACGCGTTACGGTGAAAGGGAGAAAGGATAATCCGCTGTGCAACAGTTGCCACAGGAACAAATATGTTACGGTAACAGTAGCATAAACCGCGGTAACAGTGACCGAATTATAATTTTGGCCAACGCACGTACGTCCAATTCTGACAAAATGGTCTTTTCTACGATTCAGCGACCACTGCGATCCATTCGCCATTGACAGTTGCGCGAGTGAAGTCAATGTCAAGATCAATTTTGCATTGCCGGTCACGAGTGATTTTTCTCCGCGCGACTTATAAATACCTTGACGTCACTGAATAAAACGCTATACGTCTTAGTTTCCCGTCATACACACACCGCTAAACCGAATGAAATAAAGGCACGCGTCGCGTCGCGCGTACGTCAAGGCGATGGCAAATGACGCGAGGAGGAATGGAAATGTTGGAGCGGAGGTAAACACGGTTAATGAAGTCGATAAAGAGAGATAAGTTAGTCAACGGCAAAACACTCTTCTCAATCATCCGAACAGTCTGTAGCGCGCGCCATGAAAGCTGCGGGCGGTTATGGAAACGCTGATGCGGAATGGCGGTATCCAGGAAAAGCGGTGGATAAATAATGATCGTAGTAATGGGAAGGTGGATCTGGAACGAGTTAAATGGCGGAGGAAGAGGACGGCGAAGCGGAGGGCGAGGTAAGGAAGTCGGATTCGCGAGGCGCCGCGGTCGCAAGTAGGACCGTTGGGGACATAAACGTAGTAATAGCCGAAGATACATGCCACCGTCATGCGGGGTGAGCGGAAGGACGAGAGAGTTGAAGGGAAGGAACAAAGTATGAAGGATAATAGGTAGCCGGATAGCCGTGGCATGAGCGCCCTGCCGCGCGGACCGTAAAGATGAGGAGAGATAGAGAAGACTAAGCTGCCGAGAGCTTTGCGAATCCATCTTCGAAATGATGCGAGAACAAGGGGGTGGGGATATTCGGAGCGGATCCGAGCCACTGAAACGTCTGACTTTATAAATCGCACTCCCGCTTGCCGAACTAGCTGGAGTCCAGGAAAGCCCCGACTGCTCGACGAGAGCAAACATTTCCGCGGAATATTCGAATTTCTTTTCCTTGCCTTTAAAAGCCCGCTTCTCGGCGCCTCGACGCTGATCCCTCGCCCAGCTGCGAGACTCGGCGCCGAACGACACGCCGTGGCCGAGGGACGGACGCGTTCGATTATTCATTCGAGACGTGTTCATCGACAGGCCGGGGAAGTCGACGGTGGCAAGGGGTAACGGGCTGCATTATCACGGGAACGTGCGTTTTACGACGTCCTCGTCGTCGCTACGTACGCGACTCATTTTATATCCGGGAGGAAGAGCGGCGGTTGCTAGGGGCGGAGAATGGCTGACGATACCCGCACTTGACACGGGATAAGTGGCTGCGTGTCTACGCTCGGCCCGTGAAGGATCGAAGCTTTCGCCATCAACAGCTGACAAGGAGTGATAAATGCGACTGGTCCATCGCGTTCCATCTTCCGCGCGCCCATTTGCCGCGGTACGCCTCGTAAACGGCTCGAGATTCCCGGAATTCAATTTCGACGAGCTTCCTGTCCCCGCGCTGCCAGCGGGGGACAATCGTCGCCGTTTGTAGTTTCGCGCCTAACGCGAGTCAAGATTGAAATACATGTTTGACGGGGCTGAAAAAGAGCTGACGGTATTCATACTCGGGGAGAGATGCCAAGGATCGGAGACGTGAGAAGGCGTCCGGGAGTAGCTCCGGAGCGACGAAGACAAATTGAAAATGGAGTGTTTGCCGCACGGGGGAGGGGGTGGGGGGGGGCGGAGGGAGTACCGGTGTTTCACGCTAGAGCAGTCCGATGCCGCGTCAGGACTTCCATCGAGTTCGATGAGATTTGCTCCTCTCGAACGCGAAATCGTCGTGACGCCGATGAAATCTAAAAATGCCCGTTCCCAGCCGACGGTCAAGCCACCGTTGATGTTCCGCAAAGTCGAGATTGTGCACGTCGATCGACCGCCCGCTGTAGCTGTACCAGCTACAATTCGTTGCTGAGCCGAGTACAACCCAACAATGTTATGTTAAGGAAATGGAACTGCTGAGAAAAGATTATTCCCGATTTGTCTCGTTTAAAGGAATTTGACAGAAAATTTCGATTATCGATAATACTCACCGACAATTCTATTCCTACGGTGTTTTACATTTACACTAATGATTTTGTTCGATTTGTGTGTTGATAGAGTCAGGATGAATACATTTTAATTAGTTTGACATACGAGTCACTTCATCGTAAATTACTCGCGGACGTAAGATATGCAAATTCTTATGCAACATGATATATATTTCGAATGAGAAAATAAAAGCAAAATGAAATGAAAAGATGTGCGCTGTTTTTTAGTTCTGTTGAGATTCGTTACTGAGTTTTTATTAAAATTAAATCGGCTGAATGATATGCCGGAAGAGAAAACCTAGAAAAAGTAAAAGGCTGAGTATTAGCAAGAATGTAAAGAAAATATTTTGTAGGAATTACGTAAATATGCAGGTGCATGAAATACGAACAAACGAGACTGCGTAATAATATTCTTAAATTATTTCCGTCTTACGTACGATATAAATTCCGCGAATAAAAAATTAATAGACACAGTGATGGTTAATAAAGCTAAGTAATAATATACATAACGATTTTTTGTGCTGAGCCCGCACTTCGTCGCGCCTCGAGTTAAATGTCATCTTTACTACCGCTTTTGCAGATTCATTACGCATAAGGTCAATACCATCTATGTCTCTCCCGTAATACTTTCCCGATAAGACTCGACCTCGCTCGCTGGCTCTGTCCCCCCTTCTCGGCGGCGAGGGGTAGACTTTCTTATCTCGTCGTTTCCGGTCTAGCGAACCGAAAATGCGTAATAGAAGAGGAAAGAGCCTGCCCCAACCTGGACCAAATGCGTGAAGAAGCGGCGCTCTAGAAGACACGATGAATTAAACGATTTCAATATAATCCTCCCATTTGGCATTAGCGCTTCTTCGGCGAGTCATTCTCCCGCGTCCGGCAATTACAAGCGCCAAACCGTTCTTTATTGCCGTTTACCGCGTTGCCCATTAGCATATTACCGCGATATAACGAAATGCTCGAGGATCCGTTCCGATAATTATAAATCGCTCACTTGCCCGCCGCGATAAGAGGGAATAAAAGCGGCGTTATTTTTGTACGGTCATAAATCCATTAAAGAAACTTGCTCCGTTTTTCAGAGGTTCCTACAAGCGGTGCCGCGATGCGCGCACTTTTACGACTCGCTGTAAATTAAAGCCGTCTTAACGAGACGGAAGAAATTTTTTTCTCGCGCCGAGCTGGCCCGAATCTCGCGCCATTTCGCACTCAACGCCGGATCGTCTATCGCCGATATATTTTTCTTTATTGTTACGGTATTCAAATTAACGAATACACAGAGACAGCGCGAGGAGCGTAGCTGTGGCTGCATGCCAATAAATTTGTAATTTCTCGACGTCATCTTGCTCGCAGAGATGATCGTTATTCCATTGGGGCGTAGGGGTGTTAAGAGCATTCACGCGCTATTTACGATCGGCGTAATGTTAATGTATTTGTTTTGTCCTCGTTCGTCAAGTCCAGCCGCGGCGCGTTTACGATTATGGCCGCGCGATGGCAAACTGCAGGAGCGCTTGATAATGACGTTGACTCGTTGTCGCCATTGCGATAACGCCGCGCCTCCACTCGCGCGTAGGCGCGGTTGCCACGTTGCCCGGCATAGATTTCTACCGAAAATTCGAGTAACGCGGTCCTCTATGTCCGGGTTGAGATGAAGAAACCCCGCCGCCATATTGCCCTCCTTCCGCGCTTCGTACGCCGCATCTTCATTCTCCACTTGTTTTCTTTCACGTCTCTTCTACGCTTTCTCTCTCTCTCTCTCTCTCTCTCTTTCTCTTCCTACCCCGTTTTTATCTCTTCTTCGACGCGTCTCTCGCGCCAACCCCACCCTCCCCACCGCGACCCCCTATGTGTCGATCCTCCCCCTTGCCCTCCGCCTGTCTTGCAAAAGACTCTGCGAGCCATCGTCACTGTGCTTCGTCGGATGAAAGGAAGTGTCTACCCAGCGTTACGGCATTTCCACAAAGGAAAGATGCAGCAGTCCCTTCTTCACTAGCGTCCCTCGCGTCTTATCCACTCATCAGCTTTCCTCCCCGTCCTCGAACCCCTCGGCACCTCTTCTCTACCTCCACAATGGCGACCGAGGAATTTAGTTGCCATTGTCTCGCGACCTGCCCGATCACGCCCCACTATTCTCTTTAGCGAGCGCTGCCAAACGCTGACTAACAGCGCCGTGCCGCGAATTTTATTCACCTCCTCTCCGCTCGATGTCCGCTCAATGGACGCGGTTCGGTTGCACTTTGTCCAATGCGGATTCCTGCCATTTCGACGGAGTCCTTTGTCGACGCTGCGTTAATTAAGGGTTACGTACGTCGTCTCAAGCTAACGCTGCAACGACGTTCGGGGCATGTATTGCTTCGGCTTGATTGCCCTGCCATTTTGTGCCACGAAAACCACGCGTTAGGTAATCGCGCAAAAGACTGTCACACTATACGTACCCGTTAAACGCCTTATCTGTAAGAAATAGGATACAAATTTGACTGGAAGTACTCGAAGAAAAAAAACTACTTCTCGGGAATGTATATACGTTTCGATGATTCTCGTGTCGAACTCAACGCGAGAACAATCATTGTCCGAAAATATTACGTTTGCTCGTACAGGGTAATTAGTACGGTGTAATTAATTGTGCTCGTTGCATAAAGAATACGGATTTTATCGTCGTCAAGTTACCTCAAGCGTTTTACAACGTCGACCAAGGTAACTTCGATTCGATGAAAACAATCAAGCGCGGCGGGTAATTTAAGAAAATTAATCGTCGCGTGTAAAACGTGTACGCAGATCGAGCGACAAGATACGCGGACTTGTAATAACGCCAATCTGCGCCGTGCAGTCAGCGAATGTAGTGATCCTTCGAACTTGTTGGATTTCTCGAGCGCAGGCTCGTTGCAGTTTTAATAAGTAAAAGTGAAGAGCGGTGTAGGTACATCGCAACGGTTCGCGATATAAAAAGAATTCACGAGTGGAGGACGCGTTAATTAAATACTTGTATAAGCAGATCGTGTTAAATACGCGCGGCCCGAGCAAATGACAAGTCTTCTTTTCATCCGAACGCAACGCGTTTGAAATGCATTGCGCGATACATTACACTGCTCTAGAAAAACATAGACGTGGCATCGTTCATTACGTCGTCCGTAAGGGGTTAACGGACAGAATCGAAGGCGGGCGTGAAGTTCGAAAGTGACGGTATATTAAAGCGAGCTTAGTCATGACAGCGACGATGTCGAGAGTGCTGCATAAGCTTATTAAGGCTAGCCTGGTATACATCGATACAACTAGTTCAGCTCCCAATCCCGAAGAACCGCCGAGTGTTCGTAGTTTCCCACCTTCTCGCGCACACCTCTTTTCCGCACATGTCGCACACGTGTACACGCCAGTACATGCGCGCTTTCGAGCACACGGTTTAACGGACACGGTTTGACACACAGACACGGACGTGTTGGGAACGTGCAGTGGTGCACAGGAACGCACACAGGGAACGGCGTACGAAGACATGCAATGAAACACGATGGCTCTGATTTGGCGTGGAGTCATCCTCTTCCGGATTTCTCGTCCCTGAGGGATTCGGCATAGCCGAGGTGGGATATACGTCCGCGGAGGGAAGGGATCCTGGTGCAGAGGATGCTGTCGAGGAGCGGTAGAGGGGCTGACAGAGACAAGGGAGGGCGAGCCGGAGAAGCGCGAAGCCTCTCCAGAGACAATGAGGCCGCTCACGAGTGTCGCCACGAGTGGGTGCTCTCCACTATTGCCAACTCAGGCCCTTCAAGCCCCGCTGCTTGCACCACCTATGCTTCTACATTGCCGCTGCGCCGCGTTACAACGACCACGACCACTGCAACGAGCCGTAGGTGAGATACGAAGAGGCAAAAAAGAGGAGGCCGACTTCGTAACCTGCGAACGACGCGTATTGCGATGCCGACTTTTACTTCGCGATTTACACTCGCCACGAATGGATTTTATCATTGGTGATTTCCTGCCATCAATGGGATATAACCACGTTCTAATTAAGCGTTTGATTTTCCAAGAGCATATTAGATTCTTCGTTACTGCCGGAGTTGAACGAAGAAGCGTCCTGCCTTTTTCCTTAAATACATAAAATTACCTCTGGCGAGTAACTGCCGAAGGCACGTTCGGTTAAACTTTGTAAGCAGTTCTAATCGGGCCACTGGAAAATTATGTAACACGGAATCTATTTAAGTGGACTAACCACAAGTAGTCTTTCCAAATTGTACGATCCAAACTCCTCCAAAGGAGATTTTATTGTGAGTGAAATAACGGTTTAGAGTTAGTTCGAGCAAAAAAGAAATTATTACGAGATAAAAGTTTAAAACACCAGCAAATTTTAACTGTTTTCGTAAGAGGGTTCATGCAAATTTTCACGGAGCTCTGTCAATTTTGTATTACGTAACATTCCATTCCATTCATTCAAAGTGAAGTTCCACAGAAACTGTTTTATAACCTCCATTTACAGTAGGTTATTCCTCGACAAAATATTAAGCGGAAATAGTCACACAAATGTTAGTACACAGCTTTTTAATTGAATGCTTCTGTTGTGTTACATAAGTTATCCCCACCAGTAAAATGTATCCTCGTAATTTGTTGAATTATGCGGGAAACGTAGTTGTAGTCGAAGATGAAATACTCAAGTGGAATAAAACTTTTCTTTATAAACATGGAATAAACTTATTTCAACGCTTCAGTATCAACATAAATTATTATTTGCATCAATGTGACAAATCTGTACAATAAAACGCTTATAATTGCGCATACAAAGAATAATATAGTACTCATACTAACTAATGTTATAATAATCAGTAATATATATAATAAAAAAATCTATACAAATAACTTGAGCTTGATTTTTCGATACTGTTTAAACATATTTACATTGAATTTTGCACAGGACGTTATAATTATACATGAAGATAGTTTATGATCAACGATATTAGGACAATTAATATGCCAAAGTTCACATGCAGCCGGTCGTTTCTCCGAGCGATACTACGTTGGAACGTGCACACAGGGTTTGCCAAAGTTTCAATAGCGTTGCGAACCGCTGTAGCATCGTCAGACGTTGTGATAGGAATACGAGATTGCTGAAAAGGTGGCCGTCTCGAAATTTCGCGAAAGTTGAGCACACAATATTCGTTATTCTTTTCACCAAAAACCAATTCCTCCTGCAGTTATCAAAATGTTACATTTCAGTTACAAAATATCATACGAAGTGAAAACCACAATTCAATAAACATCAGAAAGCTTGATAAATGTATAACCCGTTGCGCACAAAATGCAAAATAAAACAAAATATTATTTGGTTAGTAAAAATAAAAAGAAAACGTATGACGCATTTCATGCAAAATGAAAAATAATATCAAATATTGCAACGCGTGTGATCCGATACAGCACTTGTAATCCATCAATTATTTCTTTTTCGTGGAGCGATATTTTTATTTTAATTTCGCATGCCGGATTCGTAACTTCGCAACAGCGGTGCATCGGTGCAGTTAATTGAATCGAGACACCGATCGCGCGCGGCTTCTATGGAACACGAGTCACTTTCTTCGATCTCGTCGGATCGCGTATCATGCGCGACTACTTTTTCCGCAATCCGGTCCGAGCACGAATACCCGACGTCAGCTTCGCGGCACGTCCAGCAGAATTCCTACAGCCCAGATGCCCTTCCTTTGACGATCCAGTGCTCGTTCTTCAGCCCAGTTCCCAATGAAGAAAGAAGGTCCTTCTTTTCGTCGAGTCGACGATAAACTTTTGAATAAGTTAAACACGAGTGAAACGAAGACGTATTGCTGACCGTAAAATTGCCTTTGCGAGATGAGAAAGAAAGAGACAGCGAGAGGTTGAATTTATGGAAGAGAAAGACCGAGGATGGGAAATAAGTATGAGAAACAAAGATTAATGAACATAAACTTTGAAGTCCATAGATCCGTCAGCGTTTGTCTTTCATAATGTTTCCAGCGACGGTTATTTATTATTTACTCCACCGTTCTGGTATTTTTATTCTCTTTAAATTCATCAAGCTTTTTACCCTTGCAATAATCGGCATCTTAATTACCGCAACTTGTGGTTAGATAATGAAATAGTAAATATCATTGTGCAGGAAGTAACTAAGACAAATGGTACTTGATAACTCGATGAAGACGATATATCAAGCTTTTACCTGGCGCTGCGTTTAGACATCAATCTCGTATGCGATTGCACGCTGCTACTTTTTCAACGTTGTAAACACTTACTGTTACAAGGAAATAAATAATTCAATTAACTTCCCAAGGAAAATCTAACGTGTGCGAGGTTTGGCGAACGGGACCGTTAAATGAACTACGTTTATCGAAGGATTATGTAATCGTAATAATATTTCCATGGCTTGGAATACCGAAGGAAATAAATTACCCGTAGAGGAATGAATCAAAGCATTACTGGCGATCAAATCAGCACCCAAAGTCCGAATGAGGTGACAACGGATTACAAAAGCTTTGCGCCAATCACGGTATAAGATTAACTTATCTCTGTTCAACGAACGTTGCCCTGCTGGATGATATATACCGTTAGGAATCACTAATCGTCCTTCGTCTCTGGCTGACGCTACACGGTCGTAACTACTTGTCAGAGTACTATTACACGTGATGGTTCGCTCAAGGAAAGATAAACAGTATCCTTTATCGCAGTACTCATTCGTACCACCTAATCTTTGTTATCGAATTACATTTTGTCATAACGAATAAAATGGTTGCCGAATAAAGTAAACAATTTGTCAGTTTTTAGCCTCATCGAAACACCTCGTTGTTGGACAACCATTGGCTTTTTGTCAATACCGCTGCTTTTAGTTTACTTCAAACATTTTTGATATGATGACATTTGCTTCGAAAAATGCAATAACCTTTAGTTTTGTATCACGTTGTTTTCCGTTTTTTGTAATAACACGTGCTGCTGTACGTCAAAATGTTTGCAACGATAAAATTGTTGCCTTCTGTTATTGATATTATTATTGTTAACGTTTCCGGAAATTTCGGCAATCTTGCGCCTCTCTCTATCTTCCTCATCTTGCGTCTCCTCTTCTCTTCGTTGTCGACATTTTCTCCGAAAACAAACAACTCGTGGACGTTCCCGAAACTTCTCGACGTGCAAGTCGAACTTCGCTTCCGATGCACTTCTCGAACAAACACACGCGTACGCTCTCGAACGTGGCGAAACTGGTAAAAACTTTTAAACGCATAATTCGTGTCCTCTCTCCTCCACTTTGCGCCACGACTGCGCACACATATGCGATAAAATAATCTCTGATTGTGTCTGTATGGATTCTCCAGGAAACAATACAGACGCTGCTCGATTCCGAAAAACGAGAAACCTGAAATAGCTACGCCGGGGAAGAAGTAACGCCGAGTATCTGCAACTTGTCATGTTTAATTGTTTGCGAGCGCAAATACTTCCTACAGGATCGCTTGTTCATCATCCTCAGAGCAGCGAGGCAGAAGTTTATTCCGGCCATAATCGATCCAACTGTAATCAGAAAATGGTGAAATCCCGCAAAATCGTCATTGCAAATATAAACGTGACATAAAAATATTTCGTTGATTATTATGGAATAAATATTAACATTGAAAACGTCATTTGGTTTCGGAGTAAACCATTTTACATTTATCATTCCGAAATTCCCGCCACCCACTTGTTGTCGCATAAACTTCACGTCCGCGTTTATTAATCTGCTGGATTATTAATGATATCAATATTGAAACAAGATTCCTGTATTTTCATATTTTCTGCAATTCAATAAATCAAATTTGATTGATTTTTATTCGTCCCGACAGTGCCGGGGAACCGATTAATCGAACGGCGTATCACCGTCAATTCGTGGAACGGCAAGTACGGTGGAAATAATATTGAACCCAAATGTCTCTATAATCGGTCGGCGAGGCACGGATTTCGTTGAATATTTCAATTCGGTAAAATCGTTACTCAGTTATACCGTTGTGTATCAGAATACACGAAATCGTTACAAGCTCGTTTCCTGCGCTGCCGTTTCCCGAGTTCATGTCTTCCGATGATGTGTATATACGCGAGTGTTGCCATTTCTGGAATCGAAAATCGAAACAGACTTTCCCCTTCGAATCCATGCGCTATCGTAG
>JABFPT010002262.1:1504-12487 GCA_022817245.1 Nixonia krombeini
CACTTTATTCAAGCCATTAATTTAATCGGTCAAGTGTTTCTGGAAAAAATTGGTATGCTGAGAAGAAATAGCTTCTTAATGACTCTGGTGAATTTGTATTTTTTATTGTGTTAACGCAAATATTTGTTTATTACGATCGAGTTTTCAGCTTTCGTAAATGTACAGTTTCCGTTAAATGTAGAATTCTGTTATTGTAACTGAAAATTCGTGCCGAGGAATTTCGTATGATTTATCGGGCAACTGTCGTTTTTCAATACAACTGAAAAATTCAATTACCTTTGCCACCAGACGCGACATTGTGGATGTGCGCTCTATAGTTCGAGGTTCGTTCGCTTCGGACAATTTACAGATTGCGTCTCTCTCATCTGTAACTGCACTTGCTCACCTGAGGAAATTACGTTCATTTATGAATGAACAATAAGTCGTGTCACGTTAATTGTTTCGGTTATGTTTACGTAACAATAACAGTAATAACTCTGTAATAACTATTTATTGTGTTTTCAATTAAGTAGAAAAATAGTTGATTATGAGTCACTTGAGATAAAACTACCTTATTTATTTACCATTACCGTGTATTCGATTGTCAACAAATTCAGGTCCACAAATAGGCTGCTCCGTTTGCTGTGACTGATCATTTTTCTGAATGTAAATGACCGATCAGTGCCACCAAATGTAACGACGACTTTCACCCCAAAAATAAAAAGGCAATGTACGAAATAAAGAATATTCGCTTTTTGCGTTTCAATTCCCCGCAACACATCACAATTCATAAAGAATCATGTCCGTGCGCGTGGAGTAACTTCCTTGTCAGCCGTAGCGAGTCCCGGGCAATTATCAAGATCGGTATCGAGCCGTCAAGCCGGTCAAAAATCGTAATAAGGGGGAAGGGCGAAAGGGAGGGAGAAGCTTTCCCGTAGCGCGCTATTCGCGGCGACGCGGCGCGGTTTCGCCCAGTGGGCGAAACGACCCACAATTTATTCACGAGTGGCAGATATTTCGCTGGGCACTCGGCGCAATCTCGCCGTGCCTTACGCCGGACGTCGTAATTTATGCACAAGAGAGACGGGTTTTCTCGCCGCTCGCGCGTATACCCATATGCAGTTACGTATAATAAGATGCATGCATATTCGATCTCGGTGGCCTGGACGTGAGGAGTTTAATACCGGTGGATTTCGTTGAGACGTCGAGGATAACGAAATCATATTATCGGCCAACCAGCGTCGCTTCAGTCTCGACCTTTTTTCCTCGCGCTACGCGTCCGATCGTTTCGTTATTGTTCGGAGTGGTTCGTTGTTATTCGTATCAGTTCGTCATTATTCGAATCGATTTATCACTGCTCGAATAGATTCGTTACTGTTGGGACCTGTTTGTTATCGTTTGAAATGGTTTGTTATTGTTCGGACCAGTTTGTCGTTGGTCGAACCGATTCGTTATTGTTCGAATCAGTTTCTTCGTATTCGAAGAGGTTTGTTCATTGTTCGGACGAGTTTGCTCGGACTAGTTTGTTATTTTTCAGACTAATTTGTCATTATTTGGATATGTTCATTATTGCTCGAATCAGTTTGTCCTGGTTCGAATAGATTTGTTAATTGTTCGAATCGGTTTGTTGTTGTTCGAACCGATTCGTTCTCGTTCAAAATGGTTCGTTACCTTGTCGGATAGTTCACTGTCGGATTATGTAGTAACGAGAGGGAGTGTGGTTGGAGGGTGTCACCAGAAACAGATTCGCCATGCGAGTTTCTCGTTTTCTGTCGATTGCGCGTCTGCGAATTGCCGGAAGGCGCCAGGCGGATCGGCCGCTGGAAGCCGTGCGATGCGACGAAACCGTTTTCGCTTCCTCGTGACGTTCCGCGTAGCGCTTTCTCGCGGAATTCTAAACTGGGCCGCGCGCGAAGTCGTTAAACTCGCGCTCTGGCTCGGATATTTGGGATATCGAGGGGCCGTTGAGGATAATTTCATTCGCGTTCACCGCGTCTTCGCGTGCACGTGTATTCCCTCGTATCCAGGCCCGGTACCTTTTTTCCCGCTAGTTTCTCTCACGAGTTACCCGACATTCGGTCATTCTAATCTCACCGAGGTAACGACGACATTTACCTTAAACGACTCGCTCACGGAAAGGTAATTTCCCGGCAAACGGGATCCTCTTCCCAGAAGCGGATTCTTCGTTTCGAACGATGACGCGCCGCGAGGAGTGACGGAAGCATGTCGGGCGAATCCGAAGCGTGTCAGTCGGGTAAGAGCGTGGTCGCGGAGGTCGGCGGGGTCACGGCGATAGAGGTCGATCGTTGACCTTCCCAAGAGTGCGCGGCGAGCTTCGTGACATTTCACAGTAGCAACGGTTTCTACGCGCACCACTTGCCGCGTGGTTTACGAGCGGCGCATTAAGTCGGTTATAGGTCCCGAGGCTAGGCCGTTCCGCTCGACTCGCCTGTATCTCGTTCCAGGCCATCGTGGATTCGTCGTACCGCGAGGCCTCCTTTGTTTATCGTGTTGCCATCGTGATATCGTAATCAAGCCGCGGCAGCATCGTTACCGAAGCTCTAACACCGACCCCGTCGCGTGTTTCTTCCTCGCGACGTCTCTCAGACGTTCCGCAAACGTCGGCAACGTCTCTCAGACGTTCTCCCAACGTTCACGACATTTCTTCAACGTTTTTCCACCGTCCACATCTCTTCAACGTTCCGCCAACGTCTGCAACGTCTCTCAGACGTTCTCCAAACGTTCACGACGTTTCTTCAACGTTTTTCAACCCTCATACGACATCTTTTTAACGTTCCGCCAACGTCGGCAACGTCTCTCAGACGTTCCGCAAACGTCGGAAACGTCTCTCAGACGTTCTTCCAACGTTCACGACGTTTCTTCAACGTTTTCCCACCATCTACATCTCTTTAACGTTCCGCCAACGTCTGCAACGTCTCTCAGACGTTCTCCCAACGTTCTTTGAACGTTCCATCGACGTTCAATGAACGTTGCGATTCGCCGAGGTGAAAATCCACTAAGAAACTATCCGCTGCTCAACTGTACACCGCTAATAAAGCTGTATCACAATTGATTAATCAATCCACGGTCGAAAGCGGGACCGACCGAGAGCCACGAACTTAGGTCTGTCTTTACGCGGGCGCGGAAGCGGAGGACTTCTTTTGCAATTGTGCGCCGGGCGGGCGCGACGATGTGAAAGCGCCCGCCGCTTTTTCGTCGGCTAATGAAATGCGCGAACGTGGGCAGCCGGAGAAAACGTATCTCAAAGTGTCGCAGCTTTATCTCATTTCCATATCGAAGTAACACCGCTCGGCTTTAATCGCGAGCCGTGAATCGGCCCTGATCAGTCGCATCCTTCGTAAAGGTATTCTTGAAAAGCTGCTAGTCACGAAAAGCCAGTAAGAGCCACTGCAGGCACGCTCTTACAACGCTCGCCGCCGCGTTAGACGGAGGTTAACGGCTCGGCGTATGAAGAAGATTGTTGTAAAACAGTTGCGTACCGGTAGAAGTACGTTGAATCTGGGCTCGGATTCTAACGCTGCGTTGTTTCGCTTGAGCCATTTACTTCGACACTGTTGTCGTAAAAGTTACTACAATTGATGTAATTTCAACAACTTTACATGAGACTACAATTGAGCCGTTTTCCCATGAAAGTGGTACAAGTCCATTTTTGAGAAGAGATGAATTAATGGTCATTTTAGAAATGTACGCGTGCCCTCTTTTTATATTTATAATTGTACACTCAACTCCAAAAGTGGATTTATAACACTTTCAAAAATAGCGGCTCACTTGTAAAGTGAATTGTCAAAAATGTCAATTACACTGTATCGTTGTCAATTTGACCTTGACTGTTGCATACGTTCCTTCATTTTTTACTCTTTTTATTAAAAATCGATGTAATTTTCGCTACGATTGTCGCAAATATGGAAAGGACTTTATAATGACTTTATATTTATAAAAGAAAGGATTTCATAATGACTTTATATTTATATATTCTTTGTACATTTAATTCTGCAATTGCGATATTATAAATATATAAGACGAATAGATATATATATAACAGTTGTCACACGTTGACCAAACGGTGGATATCGATCTTGACGGTCGAGTCGTGCCGCGGTAATGCAATTGACAAGACCAAATTGAGCTGACAAATTGTCAGCTCCGCTAACCGTCACGTTGCATCGGCTCTTCGGGCTGTCGGGATCGTCTACAAGGTAGAAGACGCGGCGGCCGCTGCCTCACGGAAAATGAGCGAGGCTCGCTGACGAGCGTTCCCGCGAGCGAGCCAACGACCGCGGCGTTAGATCGGCGACGTTGCGTCGTCAGGGTCGTTCAATCGGCAGCTACTAAAAAGCACGAGTCACGTTCGAGACGGATCAGTTGTTGCAGCAACGCAAAACGCCCATTTCTATATTCGGTGTATGGTTTCGATCGGCAATCGCTGCTGCGACACTCCCAGAAAAAAGTCGGGCGTTTAGGAAAAAACGGCGGAATCGGCATAAATAAATAACGCGACGGCGATTACTTGGGAAAGTCCGGGCGATAAATCTCGATCGGCGTAAAAAGCGTCTATGCTAATTTGGCGAGTTGGAGCAGTCGAGCGGTGAGTGGCAAATGTTGGCGATTGATACGTCGCGATAAAGGGCGGCCGGTGTTTGCCAAATGTCGAAAGTTTCGTTCGTTCCAACTCGCCGCATTTCATTGCGAATAAACGCCACACGGCGGCACCGTTGACGCATCGCGGATAACTTTACAGAGATTGGTTTCAACAGTTTGTCAATGTCTGCAAATTGTGGCGCCATCGAATTTCTGTGTCTGTCAATTTTTCATGCTTTCGAAAGTCGGTGTTTGCCAATTTCGGCGCTCGCGAATCGCAAAGACGGTCCTTTTCACCTGCGGGTTATGTCCAATGGCAAAAACGGTTTATTCGTCGAAGAGCGAAAACTGGCGCCGATGGCATTAGGTAAACCCACGAAGATGGAAAATCTGCGATACCGCTACTCGCGAGCGTTGCCGCTGTTTTTTTATCGAATATGCAGTTAAATACGCGAGAGATGGATTATTATATTGGCTCGCAATCACGGCTGGTTGATTAAACGCGATAAGACAACGAGCGTGCGGTGCAATTCCATTCGTACAACCGGCGACACGTGATATCGATGGGGACGTTTGAAAGACTAATTGTACCCGTGCCATTATATGATTTTTTCCCCATTTTTTCCCCTGAAATACCACCGGTGTCGTAACTTCGGGAACTTTATCTCTTTCACGTGAAATACCGTATAAATTATCTTGGCTGGAGTGTGGTGCATTTCACTCTCTACATTCCACTTCTGGCAAGTAGAATTTAATTCTTGTGAAATCGTGTCCTCTAAAGACAATTCCACTTTGTTCAAGCAGAACCGTCTTACAAAATTACTACCCCATTTCGCCCGAAAAGGAAAAAAAGTAGATTCTAACAAAAATCAATTCTATCCATCCGAATTAACTCCATCTCAACTGAGATCTTCCTCGTGACAATTCCACTCTCTACGAAATGAACAATCCATTATGCCAGAGACAAAACCACTTCCCAGAAAAAAAAGCCAACTCTTGCGGAACCACGATTCCTCAAAACAATTTCTACTTCCCCCAAATGGAATCCCCTTTCCTAATCGGCATTCCACTTCCCACAAGATAAACGATCGACTTAACCCAGGAATGTTTCATCTCGCACAAGGATAATCTTTCCCAGACGGGTGTAGAGGTTTCGCCTGAAAACAACACGACAGTGTCTTCGTTAACAAACGACTTCTCGCAATTACAAAGTTGCAGCTGCGCGAAAATGCGCGACAGAAGTGTCTTTGATCACTGTCGGCGTGTTTCCGCGACTGTTCCGCGCGATGTTCATCGTCGAATTACCGCCAAACATCGCGTATCCTTTCGCCGAAAGTGGTGCGTTCGCCGCGGCGATTGGTGGGGGGGGGGGAGGGTGGCTCGCTTCGGTGACGGGAGTAGCGGCACGTGGTGCCGAGAGCAGCCCTGCGCGTTGGACACTGTCCAAGTGTCACTGCGGCGAGCCGCGATCAAAAAGGTCTTTGACACATCTGTTGGTGCCGAGCCAACGGCGGAATCGCGCCACCTGGGTAAACCGACGCTCGCACAAAGCGATCGCACGGGAAACTCGGCTGTGATAAGTGTCCGGTTTCCGCGCTGGGAAAACGTTTATCACGCTCGCGATTCAAAACCGTCGCTTTCGTCGAGCGTGCACTTTGAAACGCGATCGCTGCGCCGAGGTCATTTTTTTTTTAACGGTTGTTTCAAAGGTTGAAGTTGAATGGCGGGAAAACGGTTCCGAACCTGACTCGGTTACGTAAAATCGGTAACGTTTCTTTACGATAATTGCTCGCCGGCTCTGTAGCACGTGTCGAACGCCGTGGAAACAAACTCGTCGGATTTACAACACGGCAAATGCACCGCGGACTTGTATTTACCGCTGGAGCGGCCGGATTTATCGTTCCGTATTGTAAATATGACGTATTTTATTGTCGCGTTTGCATAAAAGAAAGCGGCTGTTGAGCGCCGTTGTAAATCCGCCATTTTTTTTTCGCCGTGTCGAAAGAGCGAGCGGTTTTAACGACTCTCGCATCAGGCCAATCAATTTTCGTCGGTGCGTGACTTACGCTGGTTCGCCGGCCGGCGAGGCGTACATCAATTACCGCGAGTGCGCTGCACGACAGCGATAATCGAATGTAAATATTCCCAGCGAGTCTCTCGCTGTTACAGCAGCCGTATAACCTACGAACTGGCACCTGTGAAATATCGAGCAACCTGATCGACAGTCTCGCTTCTCCCGAGTATTACCATAATGTGTCGGCCCGTTCGCTGTAAATCGTTTAATCGGCACTTCGCGTGTCTCGCCTCGTACTCCCGGACTGAGAGAGCGACTGCCTGAATTCCCGAGGACTCGGCCCGACGCGAATTATCGACTTTGAATATCGTTATCGGTTCGTTGGTTTGGGCAAATCGCTGCAATGCTGGAAGAGTTGCAGCGACCGTTGCGAATACAATTTACAAATGCAAGCTCGGCTTGTTGTCAAAGATGACAATTCCAAATGCAACGACTACAGTTTGATGCCACAATTGTAGTTGGAATGACAGCAATTTGACGAAAGACTCAAACTAGTCACGACGACTATAATTTGCCGCGGCATTTGCTACAGTTAAGTCAACGAGTTGATACAATTGTAGCAACGGCAACTACAATTTGATGTAACAGTCTGTGTAACTCTTACTCGCGAAATGTGTAATCCCAGAACCGTTGTAGAACCGTTTACAGTCAGTAGAACCGTTCGTTGAAATCGTACTTGCCGCAGCTACAATTGTGGCAACGTCTACCACAATGTAAGCTGCCGTTACCGCAGCACAGAATTTCGCAGCAGCTGTAAACCGCGGGCTGACAGTGACGAATCGTGGTCGCCGGATACCTCGAACCGGCGCGCAATTTTACAACACGCGTTTTAAGCTCTTGCCGCCTCGAACAGCGTTGTAAGGCCCTTAAAGAGGAATATTTACAACGGGGAATATGTATAAACATAGCCCGGACGCCCTGTAAATATCGGAGTTTATACTGTAAACCGTACACGAAAACGCCCCGCTCGTTATAGTTGCCAGTTGTGTTGTAAATTTAACAACTGTGCCTTGTCCTCGCACGCATTTCCACATAGAGCAACATAATCGCGACGCACTGCCTCTCCTCCTCTCCTCGCGCTCTCGTTCTCTTTCCATCGACCGTTTCCCCTCCACGTCGCGGCGCTCGCCACCCCCACTGCGTGCCCAGCCGCTGCGAACGCTCGAGGCTCGACCTCTTCTACTGTTGCTCACGCCGAGGACCGCTAGTCGAGAGCCGACCGCTATTAACGAGCGAACGTTGCACGTCAGTCTACCGATCCAACAGTCCGTCGATTCCTCACCGGTTTGACAACGTCGCGATCGTCGACGACGGATAGTTTCGCGGACAGTTGTAAAAGTGGTGTAACCCAGTTGCAAAATCGGCCAGCTTTGTTTGGGATCCGATCGAGTGTTTGGTGCTATCGAATATACTTTCCGCTGTGCGGCGGCGCAGTCCGTCGATTACGCGATTCCACACCTGCGGGCGAATCGCGTGAGTCAGCGTGGGTTTGACACACGTGAATGCGGAGCACGCGGCACCCTGACGGGATTTGGCTGGTTGCGCCGATGGCTGAAGGGTCGGCTGGAAAGCAGACCGACTACGGAAGCGAAGATGTGCCGGAAATGTCAGGAACTCGAGGGGGAAGGTAACGTCACTGGAAACAAAGCCGCGGATGATCGCAGTTGCGTCGTACGAGGAATATCAACCGAAAATCGGTTCGGATCGGTTAAGATCGATTTGAAAATGAGTGGAGATCGATTTGTAAATCGGTTGAGATCGATTTGCGAACGTGTCGGGACTGATTTGCAAACCGATTCCAACCGATTTTTGTACCGATCGGCGCACGCGAACGGTCAGAAAAGCGGAATATCGCATTGTGCCGTTGCCGTAACGACTTTTCCCGATTATTGAACGTTATCAGCGATAAGAGCAAGGCCGACTTTCTACGCGGTATTACGTGACGCGCTTATAAATAGCGATTTGTAAACGGTGAGGCTAATATCAATCCGGTCGTTTTCGGTAATTGCGGGTAAATGGGATAATCGACGAGGCCGATACTGACGTTCGACTCGGCTCGTTCCAAAGAACAATACTGAACGTAGAGATAACTAATGAGGTTTTCCATTTGCGTCGTTAGTCCGGCCGGTAGTCCAGAACGATACGAAGAAAAATAAATAAATAAAATCGTTAAGCGCGTCCACGAGTAAGGCAACAATCGCCTGCGGAAATTCGGTTCCGTACTTTGGCCGAGCGTAATGAACGAAACATTCCCGAAGCGCGATGCCTTTAAACGTACCGAGGCGATTACGCTCGTTGCGTATGAAAAGCGCGATTTACCTGCGAGCATTTATGCAAATACGCGGCGATCGTAACCGTTGCAGGTGAAACGTGGATATTATTTCGAAGCGCGATCTCGCGTTAGCACATTCGCCGAGTATTATTTATTATTCCCGCAGTCGCCATTGCCGCGCGGAGACTCTTCTCGTTAACGCAACTCGCGGGACATTTCGATTTCGCCGTTGGCGTTTGCCAATCGTTGCGCGTCAACCTTTCAGCGATTAGCGGATCGCCAATTAACGATTCGCGAATCGCGGTAATGCCGCGCGGAACCGCGATTATTGATAATGACGTCGCAGCGACAGTCGCCGGGAATGATTCGCGTCGTAAATACCATAAAGGGGACAACTACGGACTGCTGGATCCGAGCCAATCGTCGATCCTCGACAACATGATCGGATCGTGAAGCGCTTGTAAACACTTGATTAAGAGCAACTTGATTAAGAGCCGTTAATCGAGACGTTGTTGGCAAATTTATCCCTACCGGTTTTTCTTTGCAACGTTATATTGTCGTTTTTTCAACGTTGCATCTCTGTTTGCGGAACATCGTTTCATCAATTACGTAACATTGCGTCGTCGTGTTTGTGACATAATGTAACAAATCGTCATATCGCCGTCTCTTTAACGTCGTATCGCCGTCTTTTGAACGTCATATCACCATTTTTTCACCGTTATATCGCCGTCTTTTCAACGTCGTATCGCCGTCTTTTCAACGTCATATCACCATCTTTTCACCGTTATATCGCCGTCCTTTTAACGTAATATTGCCATCTTTTCAACGTCATATCACCATTTTTTCACCGTTGTGTCGCCGTCTTTTCAACGTAATATCACCATCTTTTCACCGTCATATCGCCGTCCTTTTAACGTCATATCGCCGTCTTTTCAACGTCATATCTCCGATGCTGGTACGCTTTATTACCGTTTCTGTAACGATATACGAATGGTAATATCACGCCGACAGCCGTGCAAGTAACACTGTCAAACGTACAGGGCGTCGGTGCTCGCGTGTCAAGGCGCGTGAATGCACAGTGCATGTAAGTGTGCAGAATCGCAAGAGCGTGATTGTCGGGCGGTGGGTCGCGCGCTCGAGCGAATAGCGCCAATTAGATGTCCACGACGAAACTGGCTGAATGAAATGATCACCTACGTGCGAATCAACGCGTAGGTGTAATTATAAAACGAATCGTAGTTTAAACTAACGCGCTGTTGTTTTTGCCACATGATTGACTTTTGGAGGCTCGTCATTTCCGCATTCTTCTCTCTCTCTCTCTCCCATTTCCTGCGATAAGGAGTCAAAAACGTAGTTTGTCGTCTTTAATTACCTTTTAAGGTAAAGTCGGAGATGGTTACCCAGAAATTAAATAACGTAAACAACGTTGCAGTAGTGGTGGTGGTGGGGGGAGTGATAGTCCTATAAAAACAAATTATCAAATTCATTATGTTATTACACGCCGATTAACCAAAATAGACGTCTTTATCGGCCCCCGTATCGGCTCCGATTACGACACGATCAAATACGTTTCAGAAAAATAATACGTATCATTTGCGCAATTGCGCATTGTCGACGCCCGGTCCGATAAGTTGGCATTGTCGGGATGCTTTGCCGACGCTTCTCGCCGCGTTAAATTGGCGGGCGCCAGTCGTCGATCGTCCTTATCGACGTTTCCTGGCCGCTACGCGGTGCTCATTGAAAAGGTCCAGCGTGTCAACGGCGATTGTGCAAGCCGGCCTGATTTTCCCAACGGTATCGTCGTTGCGCGGGCGGTTATGTCCTCGGCCGCGAACGTTACGTATTTACGCAACTGCTCCGCCGAGGATCGCCTCGGTTGTGGTTTACACAACTCTCAGACAGGGAATGGTTTCGTTTGTTCAAAGGCCAATTATTTAATAGCGTCATTATATAAGATCGGGAAAGGGCGGACAATGGTGACTCGTAAATGTGGTAATCAATGACATAATTGTATTGTAAATGTGACGACATACTTTACTGGCCGCAGCCACATCTGCGG
>JABFPT010002263.1:0-12036 GCA_022817245.1 Nixonia krombeini
ACGTCCGGAAACAAACGGTGTCTTGTTCACTTTGAAATTCTCAAAAGGTGATAAGTTACAGCGTAAAAACTGTGTAAGTCGATAGATCACGCCGCCACCACATAATTTCTCTCTTTTTTCCCGGATATCTCCGCACCTAATTGTCAGAAGGGTCAATATAGGTAGTGATTCTTAATGTGCGTTGCGAGATCTATCGATTGGTGTATAACTTAATATCGAAAGCCGAAGTTGATTTTTCGCAAAAAATTTGAAGGGATTAGAAAAATGACGAAAGATCAACTTCGTCTTTCAGCTTTGATTTATACACCAACAGATAGATCTTGTCGCGTACATCAAGAATCACCCCCCTATGTTGACCCCTACAATCATTAGAAGCAGAGATATTCCAGAAAAAAAAGATAAATTATGTCGTGGGGACTTTCACATTTTCCGACACTTAGGTGTTGAGATATTCGGGATAAAAGAAGTGTTATATCCGATTTCAGTTTCTATATTCCTCTTCCTCAGTTGTATTAATATATAATTATGGTATATAACTACTGATTTATGGAGATTAACGCCATAGTTTACATCTTGCTGTAATACATCAGGTAATGTTGAATAATCGCTCATACTGTCAATATTCTTTTTAAACATGCTCTAACAACCCTTTGCATATTCAAACACACTTTTCATATTCAATTTTGCTTTTTATTTTTGATGTAATTTACGCGTAGTAATTGACACCGTTCACGAAGTAGTAAGTTACAAGTTTTACAACGCTGATTATAAACTACAAAACTGACATCAAACACGCGTTACGCCATGCCCGGCGTTCTCTAATCTGTCCATGGAAAAATCTGCAGCGGCTTGATTCGACAAAACGAAAGAAAAGAAGTCGATATTAGCAATTTCGTCGAAAAGAACTCTTGTATCTTTCGCCGTTCATTAGTCGCTGAAAAAAAAAACAGTAATCATTCTTTCACTGCCTGCTTAAGCGGCTTTTCCTCGTTACACAAACAAAAGCCCTTCAGAGAATCAAAGAAGCGAAAGGAGTCTTCAGCGCTAATAAAACCGTTGATTCTTCGACAAGTTTCTTCCATCCATCTATATTTTCCATTATTCACTTTCATTTACCTTCCTCTCCCTCTCTTCTTACCTTTTCCTCTCTCATCTTAGTTCTCTCTCTCTTTCTCTCGTTCCTTTTTCTTTCATTCTGCATCTTTTATCTATTCGAAATTAGTACTTGCCGACGATTTATCACCCTGACGACGCTTTGTTATAATTCAAGGCGAAATGGAGATGAAAACACGCCGCTCTCGCTCCCTAGGCGAGATATATCTCTGCGCGACAAGCTGCGATGACGGCGGTGGCAGCGGCGACTACGACGACGGCGGCGGCGGTAGCAACGATCGCTATACAGCGCGTTATTACGCAATCGCGTACTTGCGAACTCCCAGGCGAGTTTATTTGCACTTGAGCAAGTTGCGCCGCGTCGGCTTATTTGCAGACAGACAAGGAACGAGGATCGGACGAGAGCCACGCACTTGGACTGCTTCGGTCGAGTAGGTCCTAACCGTTTGTACCCACAATTGTCTCCCTCGAAACGTACAATGTCGCCGCGTTCCACTTTCTCGAGAGCGGTGGCCGTTGACGAGTATGCGGAGGCACGAATTTGCCTGGACCGGACATAAACTATGAAATGGGATGAAGGGGGTGCCGAACCTTCCTAATTTACTGGTCGAGTAAAAAAAACCATTATTTCACCCTATACAATATGACGTTCCTCGAATGCGAAAGTGAACGTTCTACAATAATTTTCCTCGCCTTCCCCGACAATCCGCGTTTTGAATTTACACGTTGGTGTAAATCGATCAAAAACGTCAGCTCCAATTTCTACTAGGATTAATGAAATTCTTCGTACGACGAGAGTAGTCGAGGAATAAAATTGTCGTTGGATCTTTATTAGAGAGCATAACCCTGAAAGATTTTCTTGCATAGTTTACTCAATACCACGTTTCTGCATTAGATCACGGTGAAAACAGTTCATCTTTCCGATTTACCTTCTATCACGGCGTATTGTTTCAATGTCAGACAATTCTCTCCCGAGGCGCGCCTCCGAGTACTCGAGAACCGCGAGAACCATAAGAACAATACCGGATTAGTCGGCGGATAATTTCGATCGTAGCCCGCGGTGATGAAAGGCACGAGTGACGATGTCGGTGTTTTTGAGAAAGCACGACATTCCCTCCCGTCGGCTTTATTCAAAATGGCGGAAGGAAAGAGGAAGGAAGAGAAAGGCTATTACTTTCATGGAACGATGGTAGCGTAACGAAGGTTATTACTGCGACGGAAGAAGGCGGGATCGATAGAGTTACGTTACAAAGTGGGGAGGTCAAATGGTCGATACGGCACTGCCTACTGTGGCATTATCGGAAACATGAGAGATGTGTGTGTCATCGAGTTGGACGAAACTTTGATCCACATCGCGCGCCGGTTTGATGACTTTGTCGATTTCACGTTGTCCTGCACGGGGATATTGGTTCTTTGAAACGGGAGAGAACGAGATGACGAGTAAACCCGTGTAACACAGGCCTGGCCAACCCGAATGGTTTCACGGGCTACTTTGATGACGCGTAACGTTATAACGGGCCGCACTTTAGGTAAACACTCTTTTCAAAAAGTGCGATACAAACGAGAACTTTATTCTTATACTATGGTTCAACACAATTAAATCTCGAGTCGTAATTAACAAGACATTCCTTTATCTTTTTCTTTATTTAGTTTTTGTAAATCTATACTCAGACGTTCGAAGCACGTGATGAACTCTGTAAATTGTGTGGATCTGTTCTTCGTTGCATAACTGTATTACAGATGAACGTTACCGATGCTAGCCCAACGAAACCATTTCTCTTGGTATCATTTAACGTTCGTGGGTATCGAATATAGAACTTGACTTCGTAGTCGAACTTGTTAAACTATAACAATGGCAAATTTGTACTTATTTAATATTTTTTGTATACATACAACGAGAAGCAAAAGTTTCAATAGAAACCTACAATCGTCCGAGGGACGTACAATTTAACGTGGCAGGCCGCGGTTTGGCCAGACCTGGTGTGACACGTGTTTATTAACGGCAAATCAATCGTAGCTTGTGGGAAAAGTAGGAATGCGCATCGATTAACCGGCAATGGAACCATGATGTACCAAACCTCGAGAGAGGAAACGTCGAGTCATAAATACGAATAGGGTAAGGATTTATGAATTTGTACTGATTTTAAAGGGGAGTTTGTCTGCTTTTTCTCTCCCTCCCTCCAAAAGAAAGAGAAGAGAAAGAAGAGAGAGAGAGAGAGGAGGGAGAGAAAGCAGTGGCGACGAATCCAAACGGATGGTTAACTCGACGCGGCTTCGCGGTGTTCGGGTCTAATCAAATCGAGCGCTGAGATGCACGGATTCAAAAAGTGACATTCAACGCGCTTGTCAATTCGACGCGGGAGCGTGCAAAAAGGATGCCGTCGAGGAAAATGTATCCGTATAGCGGGGCGGTTTACGTCAGCCGTAAAATCGAATAAACTGGAATGTTCCTCCGATGTTCGGGAAAACGGCGGGCTCTCCGCATTCGGCCTGCCACTTGGTCCGAAATTCATCGCGTCGTGATGTTGCATCGCGATAGAACGAAGATGAATTTCGACGTCAAGAGAATGGACTTTTCGACTTTTTTCCATTACCAACGACGTAATTCACGTCCCGCCAAGCGCGAAAATTATCGCCGGATACTCTTCCCCGATCCGCCCCATTTTCGCTCCTCCCGTGCATGGGGGAGCAGGCTTGTTAAATTATCGACGTAAATGAATACACTTACCTGCTACATCGGTGTAAACGTTACGCAATGCATTACGTATCGCGGTAATAAACGCTTATCCCCCTCCTTCCCCTTGTAACATACACTTACCATACGTCTGTATCGGACTGAAACGTAACTCAATATGGTGTACAGACGTAACTTCGCTCACTGCACGTGGAACTATGCATACGCGTGTGTGTAAAATACCGTTTTATGTGTGTGTATATATGTGTGCGGGTTGAAAAGTACGTGTTACTTCTATCTGTACAAAAAAAAAAAAAAAAGAAAAACTGTGTGAAGCGTAACGCAACACATTGCTTTACAAAATTTATTAATCGCTTTTCTTTTTCAGTGCGCCATATTTTTAGACTCTGACGAAAGTGCATGTAAAATGGTTTGCGAAATATCGAGAATGTGCGGAGTGTGGGAGCGAGTTGATCATTTCGCGAATGAACATGCGAATTTCGGAGTTGCGTGACGAACATTTCGGAGTATGGAACATGTGACGAATATTCATGCCTCGGAGAGGAGCGTTCGAGCCAATGTACGTGGACGCGGGAAGAGGAAGCTGAAGGAACGCGCGTCACTTCAATAAATAACATGCCTCGAAACAACGGCGGACAAAAACCATCGACGACGCGCGAATTTACCGTCAGACGCGATTGCGCCGCGTATCGCGAGCCATGTGTGGACGTTTCATCCGATTGGGCGGACTGAATAATGTCTACCGTCATAAGCTTTTTCACAGATAAGAATTATACTCGAACCCGACGTATTTAGTGATATACGCATTAGTGACGATAAATGTGGACGTTGTGGCTGATAAAGTAATATTAGCTGACAGTTTTATTGCTAAAAGTGATTTTACGTTATTTCCGTCGTAATTAATAATTACTGTTTGACATGATGATTAATTACGTTAACTAAGTTGCTACTGTTTACTGTACTTTATGAAATAGTGAACATTGTTGGTGTGTGTGTGTGTGTGTGTTTGTGTTTGTGTTGTGATTGTTGCTAAAAATTGTACGTCGTTGTTATTACGTCCTTTGTTCAGGCAATACAATATCGCAATTAACGTACATTGAAATAATTGTAATTTTCTTTATTTTTTCAATTTTTGTAGACGAAACGTGAATCGCATTTTCGCAAACAATGGGGAGATAAATCTTGCGAGAACGTTTCGATGTTGAAAAATAGAAAAACATTTCCCGGAGGAAACGTGTATGCCGAAGAAGAAAGACGAATCGCATGCCGATGTACTTCGAGCGGTACCATTTGTGATGTTTGTGACAGTTTATGAATTGCCTCGTGTAACATTACCCCGACTCGTCATGGTTGAAATGTATCCGTCGAAAATGCGTAATACGCTCGCGATACGCACTGTAATGTGGTTTTGAATAAAGAGATTGGAAAAAATTACTGTGTTGTTTTCGTACATTTATTTGCAGGTTTATAGATCTCTCCAGCTGCTAGAGAAGATTCTACGGAATACTCGCAAGGGGACGATTTGTATTCCCGAATGTTCGTTCATATTTTTCGAAAGTGCAATTTTTAAGCAATGTAACTTTCTAGGAAGTTTATTTCGTTATATTTTTGAAAATATCATTTTTCTAATATTGCACGGAAATCAAACATTGACACACACTTTGAAATCTCATTTCTAGCTTATATCGATCAAAGGTTGCGATAATCATCGGCCTCGACTAAAATTAAATGTTTTCTTCCTACGATGAAATATAAGCTTGATCGAGTATGTTCAAACGTACTCGATCTTTGATGTTGTCATATTGATGGAACAGGGGACATTGCGCCCAGAGTTAACGCCAGAGCTGTCATTATCTTATTGATGGAAAGAGATGAAACGGCTGAAGTTTTAGCACCATCGCTCTAGCAACGGTGAAGATAGAATTAACTATAACGACGATTCCTGGTTCGACCGATAATCCCCTTTTTAATTGGATCAAGTGTACAAATAAAAAGGTATTTCAAACATACTTCTTTAAAAGTTGTCCCGATCACATTTCTTGAAAGTGATAAGTCCAAATTACATCCGTTATTTCCAAATTTTTTAATATTATTATTTAATTATCATTTGCGATTATACTTTTATCGTACTGCGCGAAAAATATGCGGGCAACGTAACTGTACATTTTCAAAAAATCAAAATTTATATCCATTTTGAAACGTACTCTCTTTCAGGTCGTTGACATTCGCCAGAAAGAGATACGTTTCGTTTGCATTTTCAAATAGGCAGCTTAAACCGAAATTCAACACGCTAATAATCTTAGCGCGCCCGTGAGTGTTGCTCTAAAACTATCATTTTTTTACCATTCAATCAATCATCGCGCTTCGGGACAAGCGAAGTCGAAATACGGTCACTGGCCGTAAAAATTGAAATAGGTCGACGAGAGCCCGAAACGATTCGTTTTTTCACCGGGTATTACGAAGGACTCTCATCGTATTGAGGGCAGAGTTGTTCGTCAAAATGGGGTCGAAAAGTCACGAATGCAACACCGACGCGACCCGCGAGCTTTATGGCTTTCGAAAAAAATAGCGAAACCTTTGAAGTAAGAAGTTTGAAGTGACTATAAATCCAAAACACAGCCTTTGGCAATCGTCTTATCCAGTTGAAAACAAAAAAGGTGCTAAAATTTCGTGCGTTAATTTAATGATAACAAACGTTCCCTTAACGAATCACACAAACATTTTCTATGTAACATTAAAGCACTGTATAAAAGGGACAAAAGAACATTCCGCCGGGTTCAGTCCTAATTATCCGCAGTAAAAGCGCGCGCGCGGCCAAAGGTAAAGACGTGAAAGCACACATGGTAAATTCGCGCATAAACACGTGCACACGCATAGCGTATCGTGAAAGTTTATACACTTGCGATTATACACGACAAAAGTGCGTGCGAGAGAAATGTACAAGCCAAAATTATACAACATGACATTTGCATACAGTGTGCTGTATAAAGTGTACCATGAAAGTCCTTCGTTAAGGTGACTCTGGCTCGGTAACTAACTGCGGCGCGACAGTGGCGCTATTCCGAAATTGAGCCCCGCAACGCCAATGTCTCTCTTTTAAAGTGTTTTTGAAAGTTGCGCGTTTGAATAAAAACCGCGCGAAATAGTTGCCTCTTGTTTACTTTTAAAAAAATGTCCAGAGCAAAGACGCAGAGGAATCGCGCCGCAAGTTTTTCAACTGATTTATGTTACACGTTTCCTCAACTCGAAAATAAGCGAACACTTGTATTCTCTTGTATTCGTGGTAACACTGACGTCAGCTTTGGCAACATAAATATATAAACAAGAGAAAGAGAGAGAGAGAGAGAGAGAAGAGGGAGAGTCAAAACTACTGAACGATATTTATAAACTTGCTAAGTACAAATAACTTGCGTACAAATCACCATGTCCGTTCGATTGTATCCGTACAATCAAACAGATCCTATATTCCCTATCGCGTTAATGCAATTCGAATCCCTTTTATTTAACAGTCAAATTGTCTAGATACAATTAAAACCGATTCGACCTTAAAAACCAATCAAACGCAACAGTCATACGAGTGATTCATCCTCCGCTTCGTCACTGAGCTTACACTTTTCACAAAAGAAGACTTTTTTATAATAACAATTACAAACATTTACACAGATTCACAAGCCTGGTCGTAATAGCCCAATTGTTCGTGCGTTCAATCTCAAGCGTTGCCTTCGGATGTGCAGCCGCGGATACGGAAGCGCGGAGAATGGTTGCGGGGTAGAGGTAGCGGTGGTGGGGGGAAGGAGTGGAAAGCGCGATGCACCGCTATGAAGTTAGCTGGTCGACTCGGCGAAACAACGGTACCAAGTTGACGCGAGAAGTTGGCGTCAGTTGGCACCAATCGCGCCAAAGCTGGAAGACTCGCAGCCGACGCCTCTAACTATTTCATTGTTTCATAATTGACGCACTTGCGGTTTCGCCGTTATGCGGGACTACGGAAACGACTGCGATACGTATCCCCGGCTTTTAGAGCCCGAAAAGATCGGCAACTTCGCGCGACATTGACGAAGCACGTACCTTCCGGCGGCGCTTCGCCCGAAACGGCGACACGGCAAAATTCGACTTTATTTACCAGTCGATTAAACCGCTCGTGCATTACCTCGTTCGCATGGCGGGAAAGTTTGCATCGCGGCGCGATCGCCGCACTGCGACAAATGAAGTGTCCCGATGTCTCGGATGCCACCGCGGCGTCGCGCTCCGCAGTTTTTTCCGCATTTCACAACGCGTGTTCCCTTTCGCCTCGTCATCGCATTCCGCATCGTTTAACCGCCGGTTGGAAGTAACGCGTAACACAACACTTACGAGGACTGTGCGAGACTGTTTAAAAGTCGAAACTATCTTGATTAAAACTTCGTTCCGCGTCGATTTAAAAGCACCGAGGAGGCAAACTTTCGTATCGACTTATATTCCCCTAATTGCACTTTCACGAGTTTAGATCTCAAAACTAATTGCGTAGTTTTGATTTAAATAAATTGAATAAGAGCCGAAAGTTTCCGCGGGAAGGATATACGTTTAACTTTCCAATCGGCCGGCCAGATCTCAAATTCATTTCGGCGGGAGAAGATCGCGTACCAATTATGTCTACTTTGCACGTCAGGAATAATCGTAATTATTATTAATGTCCCATCGTCGTTTCAGTGGCAAAAATAAAATTGCTGACGGACTAATTAGCGACGTTTGAAAATAATTGTAATATACGGCTGAAATTATTCATGCACCTTGAGCGTCAACGTACATAATACATGTTTATAAACACGAGAGACTGAAATTTACAGTTATCCCTGTTATTTTTATACCCTGCAGCGATGATTCGAACAGGCGATGTTCACCCTTGTTCGAAATGTGGAATAAGGAATCACATTTCGTGGCAACTGAAACTGAATACTTTTGGACCGCTTTTTATAGTAACCCAGTGGATGTTTTGCTTAATGTAATTCTACCAAACGTTATCAATGTTGAACGAAGGCAATTTTAGTCGAAGAGTTTTAATAAGATTTGGACGCCGCACGATGATGCATATAATTGCCAACACGGCGTAGCATACTTAGATAAAGTCATTTGCATAGATTATTAGTACTCTACCAATGCGACATATTGATCCTGCGTAAGCGAATTCGCTTAGTGTCTGCGTAAGTTATATTACGGTTGCATTAATGTCCCATAACTAAGTTGCTGACACTGCTGTAACTTTGATCACTATAATTGATACACAAATCTATAACTATCATTATAGATGAACCGGCTCGCTTCTGACGCTACAAAGCGTCATTTGACTAGCCGCTGTACCGACGACGCTTCTTGGTACGCGAAAGCAAATATTATTATTTATCTTCTATTGCTTTTCATTGTGTACGTGATACGCAACTGACATAAATTATTAATTAAGAAATATAAAATATATATCGTACTGTAACCTTCTTTTCATTAGTTGACCATTTAATTAATTCCTTCAAGTAGAATTTGCTTAAATCGATAAATTAATAATCCGAATCCACTTCCATCAAGAGAAATCATCTCTCGCGAAGAAATATCCTTCTGGCGGGAGTAGAATATTTTAAGGATGCACTATGAATACATTTTGTGTAAAGCAGAAAATAACAATTTTTAAGATAAAATTCGCACTAGTATTTTGCGGAAAAAATACATAGATCGATGTATGTGGCAACAAAGTTAGGTAAAAAAAACTTAATTACGACACCTCGCGGAAGTACTAAACTGAGTTACCGCAGAATTCGTCAATCACGAAACTTTCAATAGCGTAAAATTTTATATCATCCAATATTGCCGCGAGGACAAAAATAGGGATTTCAGCGGAGCAAATTTATCGTGAGGAAGCGCGAGTTACTTTATCCATTCCGGCTAAATTTCTTCTGATGAAACGACGCTTCGGCTTTGCAGCTTGTTTTTCGATTCTGTGACTTTGATGATAAAGTAGAAAATTCTATCAACCTGCTCCCTCTCTCTCTCTCTCGATCTCTCTCACTCACTCTCTCTCTCTCTCTTTCTCCTCCTCCTCCTCCTTTTCCGCCGAGACCGGGAGAAATAGAATCACGAGTTTCTCTCCGGACTGCTCGATTTATGTAAATCAGTTTAATACTGGCCCTGCCCCTTCTCCTGCTTTGCATTATCGCAATTTCTAGCGTCGCAAGCGCTTTGCATCGCGTATGCTGCGACTCGGATTTGCATCAATTTTCAACCGGTCAATTAAAATAGTATACCACGGCTCGCTATTTACACACGATTTGCCCAGTCGGTCTCTCTTACTTTGCAACTATTTGCCGCGCATGCACCGCAAACAACATTCGCTTCCGTAACTACCCTCCAAGCGGTTCTTTCAAACTAATCGCCAACTTCGCCCGCAAGAAAGAAAGAGCGCAAGTGGCGAGGAAATTTGCAAATTTCGCGAAACGGATTATCCCGAGGCTTCCTCCTTTTTTTTTATCCTTCGCCAGATTTTAGTCAACGGTGGGAAAGTTCGCTGTTATCTCGCGTTAAAGGGCGAAGGAAAGAGTTGAAAGCGTTCGATATTATCGCGAGTAAACCTGAAACAACGGACGGAACGGAAATTTGCGCTGCGAGGTTAGAGTCAACGTATGTTTAATTACCGCCGCGATTCCTCCCGCGATAAAGTATCGAAAAGGACGACGTCAGATTACATGCCGCGTAACTCCTTAAACAATTTGACAGTGGAGCACGGCAACCTCGGGAGTATAAACCTAAATTCGCCTCCGCAGAGTGCACGGTAACTCGGTGTACTATCACCGACTATCGCATTAGTGAATTAGCGTTTCCTACCGAAGCAATCACGGTATTGCGTCCTCGCCGGTGTACGTGCACAGCCCGCCTTTGTCTGCCGGTGTCGGCCATTGCTTCGATACGAGTACAATTAATAAGTAACGATTGCGGCAGACGGAAAGCCGAGGCGGTTAACGCTAACTCGAATTTGACCTATCGCGCTCCGAGAACGCCGTCGCCTACTGACGTCGGCATTGCCGGGACGGGGAATTGCTAAACTCGCTGCTTCCACAGCGTTTTTTATTAATCGCTGGTTACACCAGATTTGCTTATGTAGACGGCAACGAACGTAGCGATACTGTACACACTTTCAGTTAATAATTCATTTCATGAAAAAATCTCATATTTTACGAAAAAAAAAGCAAACAAAAATTGTTACAATCGTAAAAAAGTATCTTTTCATAGCTTATAATCGTGAAAGACAATACATTTCGTTATTTCTTTCGAAATATTTATTTTATTACTTTTTTTATTTTCTCGCGAATTTTTCACAACGTACAAAACAACGGAAGGAATACGATTTAAATCTGTCCGATGCATTCAAGTGTCTCAAAATTTCTACCGGAACAACACAAATCGGGGTAAAATGAAAAAGTGTAATTTAATAACACGTACAACACGCGGAAAGTAACAGTTCCCATGTTTGATTACGCGCGCGTTAATCAGGTGAAAATGGTATCAAATAAAACGACCTTCGTTGGGTTTATTCCGGGCTGTAAAACGAACTTCGCACGCCCTTTATGATTTGCAGTAATGCACCGTTGCCTATTTCGAACACTACTCTGCTTAACATTCATTAATTTTGCGCTCGTCACGTTCGAATGCAGTTACCCGTGAGTCAATTGTACTCGGACGCGTAACACCCCCCCACCCTTCTTTTGTATTTCGATAGCGAATTTTACGCGACGCATTTCCGAATGATTGTGCGTTTAAAAATCGTCTCAGTTCCGTAATATTAAGCAAATGTGAAAGGTTGCGCGAAAACGAGGCGTGATAGGCAGTTGTTTACCCCTCCTTCGATTCGAAATACGCGCTTTTCCGGTCGGTCTGTTGGAAATGGTAATAAATAATTTGACACAGCGGGGCGAGATTACCGACCCCTGAAACGTATCGAGCCGGTTCATTTCGACGGGTTTCTTTCATTCCAGACATTCAGATTTCCATTTACTCAGCGATTCTGAAGCGAGGAGAAAAGTGTGGGAAAGTTGTTCGGTGCTGCGCCAGCTAAATAAAATAGTGGTAAAGCGACGCTTTCGCAAAAGGTTTAAACCCCGTCATCAAAACTTTCTTTTCGTTCCTTACGAACTAACTCTATGGCCTGAACTTTATTTTGCGCTGTAAGAAATGCGTCCTTATTTCCTCGCTATCTCGCTCACCGGTTG
>JABFPT010002265.1:4138-15302 GCA_022817245.1 Nixonia krombeini
CGAGGAGCAGTTTCATACCCTCGAATTGTGGGTGTGCGAGGAATCGATTTCATTGCGGGTGATGTTGAAGAGGACTTCAGAGCTACTTCTCACGTACCAAACTATTGTATTCCGTTTGTCGATTTTGCTTCGTGACTCGAGGTCCTACGACCTGTAAGAGTAAGTTATGTGAAGTAGTTTGCAAGTATGTGATTAACAAGATTAGAAGCGTGGTCACAGCGAAAATTATCATGATTACATTTGCAACTCGAAATAATATTTGCGTCAAATTTTCATACTACGTAAAAGGAATAAATATCGGATTAATTTAGATATATAAGATAGCATTACTTGGAAGTTGTTAACGATGATGCTTGAAGTGAATTAGTAAATCACTGTAGCATTTCAGTAATTTGTAATGTTACATCACGTTGGGGAATCCAAACTGCATAAAGGTCACGTTTCCAACGCCTTAGACAAAGAAACTGTCTGTGGAGCATAATAAGACGTCAAGCAGAATTGCAATCCTCAGCGCCTTCACAGTTATCGGTAGCCGATGAGAGCTGCTATTACCAGTCACGGTTGCCTTCACAAAATACAAATTACTTCAAACACAGTGAATCTGTCCAACAAAACACATTTCAAACGTAAAGCTGTATCGTTAACCGAACATTTACATTCCACCGTTCTGTATGTCCCGCCTTCATTCATGAGCCTCGGCACGAAATACGATCAAATTAATTCCAACTTTCTTACGTCAATTTCTTACAGCTAATAAAAGTGACGTATGAAAATCCATAAAAATGGAAATGCCGGTAGTCCGAATAAAACTGACGGAATTTGAAAATATACGAATTTTCAAGACACGAAATAACAGAAGAATTCAGTAATTACTTTACGCTCGAGCAAAGCGAAATTCATTGGTAAAGTTATCGAATTTCACGAATGAGAGGTAAAGTCGTCAAGAAAAAACTTTCTCTTCGATGAAAAATAAATAGTCTTGCATACCTGTATGTTCACAACGTCGCTAGTCAAAAATCAAAAATTCGAATTTGCTTATTAGAAAGATGAAAAAACAGACAACTGTGTTTAGAAAGAATGTGCAGGATAAGAATATGTTGCAACAGCAAATTTTACTGCATCTGACAATAATATCCTAACAACTATAATTGATGCATGAACGAAAGTTTTTTTTCAATACCCACCGCCTCTGGTATTGCTACAACGTTTGTTGAAAACATATCGAGTTTGCAAGAAGTAGCGAATTTTACAACAGCATTCTTGTCTGAGTAGTCTCGCGGAACTCTTTGCTCTTCCGCAAAAGTGGCCTGCGCTGCACGTCGCGTGACGAAACGAGCGGGTGAAACCCAATAACTAAAGTTTCCAATAGTCGAACGAAGATCGTAAAAAATTGCCTCAGATTCTGTTGACGGTAGAATTTTTACCAGCCTGCCCGGATCGAACGGATTTCGAAACGGCTAAATAAGCTTCGACCATGCCTCTTAAAACATGACAATCGTGGCAACAGTGTTATTTTCGTTACACAAATTTCTCACTTGTTTATCTTACAAGAAATGTTTCAGGTGATCGATCTAAATAAATACGCACTTTTTGAATAACTAAATCAAATTCGGTAATTTCGTTGTCAGCTCGAAAATCATTTGCTGGCCGCGTAACGGTATTACGAGCAGCAGCTGATCAAACCGATTATATTTGAAAACAAAGGTTTCAGAATTTATTAACATCAAACAAATATTTCTTCCGGCACTTCTACTTTCGATGAATCACGCAAGTCGCGTACAAAAGTCCAGTTCATAAATAAGGAACGAAAAAGTAGTGATTTCCTTATCTATAAATCTAGCCGTTTTCACACGGCAGTATAAGAATAAATAATCGAATAGTGCCACAGTCTAGGCACGTGTACGATTTAAATAGACACGTCGTCCTTTATCTTGTCTGAAACATTCGTTATCACGCTCATTGAACGCGAAATATGCGCAACCTGCGTATCGCGTGGGAATTCTTGTATACTCACATGAGATTGTGCGATATTGCAATATCAAAAGGGTGGTCCCAGTAACACCGCTATTAACACCGTTACAATTTCCTAAAATAACACATTCCATTATTAAACAATCGTGATAATAATTTAAACATAAATTTCTCTTCTTGAGTTACCAAGAAAATCGAAACTCGAATGAAATGGAAAGAAAAACGCTTGCTTGCTTCTACTGAAGAAAGAGAAGCCGTTATCCCAAAGCGATAAAGAATACACGATTTGATTGTTTTCAAACTTTCTCTCTTGTATGATTGCCGTAGAATTTAATGTGTCTGCATCTGTGTTCGCGAATCGAGCGTACGTAAAGAGCGAAAGTGGTGGCGCGATGGGAAGTACGAGATACGTAAAGAAGGGTATAATTCGACGAGCCCTCGTGTGCACCGAAAGCGCTGGAAACCACGATCGGATAACATGAAACGGGACCATGATCGACCTCTCGATAGCTGATTGCGCTTACGCATATTATTATTCCTACTTGAAAAGCCACAAAACTGTGCCGCGCGGCCACAAGATTTCTCGGTTAATGACAATACGTGCGAACAGAGCGAGAATCGTCTCGATCAATACTCGAACGAAGAAATGGTGAAAGGAAAAATGTTAATGGTCAAAAAAGCGAAGTGAAATTGTTGAAGCGGAAAGCGTTTTGGTTACAAACTCATGCCTTTAATCGCAACTGCTACAAATATTTGGTAAAATGAATACATTGGTTGCCTGTAACATTACAGACGTGAACGCGGCCACATTGGACCAATCTACATCATCATCGTACTGGAATCCCACGCTGCAAACGACGAATGTGTATAACAGGGACTCGAATTTCTTCTCATCGGCGCATAGTTTGCTTCAGACTCACCCGTTGAATAGCAGGTTCCAGAGTGGCTTTGGCGGCATCGACAACCTCGGCAGCCTAGGCGCGACTGTAAGGCCACCGCGGTCGCGACCTCTCGATTATAGCGAACGCGCCACCGCTGAATTACGCCGGAATCCCTCGTTATCTGCCCCGGATGAATGCGCCCGAGCCTGCAGAGAGGGCGAACCGCCCAGGATTTGCTACTACCATTTCACTCTTGAATACTACACCGTACTAGGAGCGTAAGTAGAACAGCTATTATTCACGTATTCTTGAGACGAGAAACAATTGCGTATTTCCTACTCCAGGATTATGGAAATTGTATACTCTACTCTTCATTCCAGAACGTTTTACTCCTGAAATGAAAATTTTCTTCTTCTAGTAATGTTATAAACTTCTTACTCTAGCAAAATATAATATACCACATAAGAATGATTTAATCTTTAAAAATGATTCAACTTTACCTTCAATGTTTTCAAAATGTTTTATTATAGTTAAATCTCAAATGCCTGTAATTAATGTTGCTAGAATATGTATCAGTTGATTCAAATTATCAAATGGCAAATGATTTCCAAAAACAGAGCTTGTCAAGTATGTACTCCAAATGCAACGAATACGGTGTGGAGTCACTGCCAATGTGTTTTGGCCGATGGTGTCGAACGTGGAATCTTGACAGCGAATAGAATGATTCCCGGTCCAAGCATACAAGTTTGCGAAGGTGACAAGGTCGTCGTTGACGTTGAGAATCATTTGGAAGGAATGGAGGTAACCATTCATTGGCACGGTGTTTGGCAGCAAGGCTCGCAGTATTATGATGGAGTACCGTTTGTTACACAATGTCCAATCATTGAGGGATCAACCTTTAGGTAATTTAATAATTATAAATTATTTCTAAATCTAACTACGAATAACTTCAAACAGATATATATCTGCATATTTCATGTAATACAATGTGAAATAAATAAGTAACTGTCTCACTTAGGTACCAATGGATTGCTGGAAACGCAGGCACTCACTTTTGGCATGCCCACACTGGACTGCAGAAAATAGATGGTCTTTATGGAAGTATTGTCATCCGACAGCCGCCTAGTAGAGATCCTAACAGTAATCTTTATGACTATGACTTGACAACGCACGTAGTCTTAATTAGCGACTGGATGCATGAAGACGCAGCGGAGAGATACCCAGGTCGTCTTGCTGTCAACACTGGGCAGGACCCTGAGACAGTTCTCATTAATGGAAAAGGTCGCTTCAGGGTATGTCATCTTCTTTTGTCACAAAATGTAAAGAAACAGTATTGTTACAAAACGAACAAATGGAAATGATACACCTGTGAATGGTATAAAGAGAGATTGAAGAGTAATAAAACACATATGTGACCTAATTACAGCCTGGATAATTATTCAAATGACAGGATACAAGTAAGAATGTTTGACATTAATTAGAAAACACGTTTCCCTCAGGACCCTAATACTGGCTTCGTAACCAACACACCGTTGGAAGTATTCACGATAACGCCAGGCCGTCGGTACAGATTCCGTTTGATAAACTCCTTCGGCAGTGTTTGCCCGTCACAGATTACTTTCCAAGGCCATTCCTTAACCCTAATCGCCACGGACGGTGAACCTGTTCATCCTGTGCAGGTTGATACAATTATCTCATTCTCTGGTAAGTTGATGGTTGATTCAACTTATTCACTTTACTATGGTACAATTAACGACAGCCAGACTAACATTACCAAAACTGTACTCGTTTTAAATTATAACATTTTTATTGCATTCCAATCAAGTTATCTAATGCTGGAAGAATGCTTAGCATTGTCTTTTTTTATATTCGGATTGTTAAGATTATTCGCAAGTATACACAAAAGGGAGGAAATGGCAAGGAGAACAAGTGAAAGTTCCATTTAACAATCGGCAATCTCAGGGCCGTATTCGTCGACAATTATACGCTCCTGCAAAGTAAAACGATACGTGTATACACGTAGATGCCGCGTGTTCTTCGTATAAAAACGACTCGCCTGAAAGCCTCCGCCAGGCGTTAGCTTGGAAAATCTCAGTACTTTACGCATTTACATGCATAAAGTTTCTATTTAATGAACAATGTAAAAAAGTTGCGGTATACAGTGAAACCAGAGTATCACAAAAGTGGATTATTCAGATATAAAAAAATCAAAGAAATTCCAAATAAAAGGAACAAAAGAAAATCCATTTTAGATAACGCTAATGGTGATCAAATTTCTTGATTCACAAGCGAAAGAGGTATCTGACATTATGCTTAACTCGAAGCTGGATTTTTAATACAAATTTCATTAAATTTTATATTATCTATTGTCTAGCTATCATCTGTTTTTAGATGACCCCTCAAAGCATTACAACATTTTCTTTTTATCGCGAAAGAAATGAATATTTTGCTTTTACGTGACTCGCTAACGACGCAAAAAGACACATCAGTCAAAGGATAAAGTTATCAACGTCAGAAGCCTGACGTGGGCTTTCTCTTCTTCGAACGAGAGATCTTCACAGAGAATATATTTCTTTACGATGTCCCTATTATTATCCACGAGTATTTCTACATGAGACTTCAACTCGATTCGCTAAGTGGTCCATTCTGATTATGCAGATTTGGCTGACTTTGCAGTTTCAGAAGCAATCCAATGTATCGCTAAATGTTTTGTTCAGTAAAAACTACAGAATAAATCACGTACTATTCAATACCAGCATATCCTTGAATGAAATCAAAATACAAATGCTGATTAAGTTTGTATACGATTCATTACTTTTGCATTTGATCATCCGTCACTATCAATACGGATATCAAAGCAATTATACAAGTCATCCTGAATATGCAGTATATGCTAATTAATCCTGAACAGGATGTGTATTTTTGTTCGTAACGTTCTTTTACTTTGTTTTAGGTGAACGATATGATTTCGTGATCAACGCTGATCAACCACCCGGAGCTTATTGGATTCAACTTCGTGGTTTGGGTGAATGTGGCATTAAACGAGCCATGCAACTGGGTATTCTTCGCTACGCTCGAGGACCGTATCAACCATCTTCGCAACCACCAACCTACGACTTTGGCCTTCCTCAAGGTGTTGTAAGTAATCCAGTCTCTTTTACTCTCAATTATGATTCGTAATTGATCGACGTTTGGAAGAGCACTGTACACGGCACATGAATAGCTTATAATAAAATCTCACTTTCAAGGTTCTCAATCCTTTGGATGCAATCTGTCAAGCACCACGCGAGGACGCCATTTGCGTGAATCAACTGAAAAATGCGCATCCAATTGATGAAGGACTTTTGCAAGAAAGACCAGACGTCAAGATCTTCCTTCCCTTCCGATTCTTATTCTACAGGCCAGAAGAAGTCTTCCAACCAAACACGTACAACCGATTCCTTGGTAATTTTTTTTTCTAGAAGACAAACGTCAATGATAAATGTACCTTTTCCATCATGGATTTACGAATAATAACAACAATACACTTTTAGTTGCACCAACCGGAGACCATGTCATCTCTCTCGTCGATGAAATTTCCTTCACCTTCCCACCAGCGCCACCACTTTCACAGATAGATGATATTCCACCAGAACAATTCTGTAACGGTGACAATAGACCAGCTGACTGTGGCGCCAATTGCATGTGCACTCACAAAGTCGACATTCCTTTGAACGCTGTCGTAGAAGTCGTACTTGTTGATGAAGGTAGAGATTTGCTAAAATGAATTCAAGATTATAAGCGAAAAAACAGGTATACAAATAACCAGTTTTTTTAATTACAGTTCAACAACCGAACCTGTCGCATCCATTCCATTTGCATGGTTATGCATTCAAGGTGATAGGCATGGGTCGTTCTCCCGACAAAAACGTAAAGAAGATCAACTTGAAGCACGCTTTGGATCTTGATAGGAGAGGTCTCCTGCATCGTGAATTCGATTTACCACCGTCGAAAGATACGATAGCCGTACCGAATAACGGTTATGTGGTGTTCCGCTTCCGGGCCAACAATCCTGGTAAACATTGTTTTCTTCTTCAGAAAATCTTTTCTACAGACAAAACGAAAAAATGTTAAATAAACTTAAGAAAAGCTTGTTTCTAAAACAAAAATTGTATAGAAAATTATGTGACTTTATGATGTGTTTACCATTTTACAGGTTACTGGCTGTTCCACTGTCACTTCCTCTTCCACATCGTTATCGGTATGAACTTGATTCTTCATGTCGGAACGCACGGAGACCTGCCACCGATTCCGCCAAACTTCCCGACTTGTGGCGACCATTTACCACCGATTACGCCACCATTGCCAATTTCGCACTCTTTTCACTGACCAATTAGGAGCTCGGAACGCGGCCTAGGCTTGCCAAGCAGCATCGGTCCAAAGCAAACAGAAATACTTCACACAGTATTTCTTTGAGAAAGTAAAGACAGTAGACTATCGTTGTAAAGTAACGTATTCGTAAGTCATCACCAACGAACGCTTACCGTTAAAACTGATTAATTTGCAATTGCTAATCATTTGTTTTGATACACACGAAAGAGTATTCGTCTTTCAGACGAAAAGAAATATATTTGTGCATGTTGTACAAAGTAACAACTCACTGCCTTAGAATGTAAATATGCCATCTACAGAAATGAAATTTTGAAGATTGTAAGTTATGTGTCTTGGCAATAGATGCAACTTACAACAATACGAAACTTCCATTAGTTACACCTACTATAAATTGGATAATATTGTGGGATGTACGTGTACCTACCATTATGAATAATGGAAATGCGTATCTGAATTGAAGTTTTCTTATTTGAATACAGATAATTGCAGATGTAATATATGTTATATATTTACAAACATGTGTAGCTCACATTTGATCTACATGTGCTTAAAGTCAAATTATAAATAGAATTATTGCAATGGATAATCACAGTTGAACAATTGTTAAAGAAAATGATAAGAATTAGGAGGAAAAATTAATGTGAAAAAAAATGCCAGCAGTTGACATGAGACACGTAAAGAGAACAAAATGGTCAAAGAAAAGTGGTGCCTCAAATGTACATAAGATAAAAGGAAATGTCAAAAATTGGTAACGAAATTATATATTTTTATAAAATTAGGAATACGTAAAAATATGTGAAAATAATTTATTCGTAAGTATTTAAAAGATCGTCCATTTCTAAGTTATGGTAATGTAATTAGTAAATTGTATTATATAAATTGTTTTTTCGTATTGTTAGAAGATTATAGAATAAATATACGTAATGCACATAACTGTAAAAAACAATATAGCAAAGTTAAAATTTTAATTGTGTAATATCGGTAAAAGACCATTTATTGTATTATAATGGAACATAATTTATATTATTTTTATATCTTATATAATTATATCTTTTCCTTCTATACAAGGAAAGACAAATGAATAATTGATAAAAAGGTTACCGAACATGGCCAATCTATAAAATAAGTAACTTATTTGTCTATGCATAATAACACTTTAAAATGATATTAAACCAGCGCCAACATTTATGTAACTTTCATTACTTTTTCGTTTTGTGCGCGGTACGAAAAGCTTTCACGTAAATTTTTCCACAACTACTGATAATGAAATAAAACACACGAGGTATGCGCACGTAGCAGACTGGCTCCTACATGAAAAATTTCTACAACTTTTGAATTCATGGTACATTAACGGAAAAGTCAAATAAGGCTGTATATGATTAACATATTTATTCCGTTTGACATAACTTTAAATATTTATAATCAAGTTTCCCTGAATATTAGAAAACGTGTATATTAATGGATGAGATAATTAAACGTAACTGGAACACTTGCATTCTAAGGTAGAGAAATGTCATTACTTTGCAACATGACTTGACCTGATAGCAGTGAATTAGTCGGTTTAAAGAGGACGATTAAGTAATCAATCGTTATACCGATTGCAACCGGTATAAAGTGAACGTTTGCCACAGTTATTTGTTCTTCCACTTAAATTTCCTGCCACTGTCAACCACGGCGTACTGAAAAAGAAAATGTTTCTGAGAATGAAAATGGTTAATGCTTAAGATAGAAAATTCGTTCTTGCGATGAAAATGATTTTCGTCATGTTTGCAAGAGTCGATATATTTATTACTTCATTGAGATTCTTCGCGTGCTTCATTTCGCCATCGCCCGAAGAAATATTGCATAGCTATGGAAAATATTTCTCCGGGACACGCTAGATAAACAAACCCGCCATTCCAGTCGTTTTGCCGAACAATACGTTTCTTTTTGATTAATATTTCATAAAAAGGAAAGAAATATCGTGAACCATTTCTTGAATCGGCATTCCGACCATTTGCCGCCTGGTGCTATTTAGAATACAATTCGTGATTTCCGAGCGACAATGGAACACGCAAACCATCTCGACTTAGAAACTGTATGAACGTCACTAACCTGCCTATATGTTAATAATTTTGTAAATAATATGTAGAACATAGTCATTACGTTTAAATATATATTACCATTAATGAGGGAAAGGCGGGAAGTAACAATTCCGCAGAACAAAATTGTGAAATTTGTATACTCTTCCAACTGCAGGATCAGTTGCAGTTATAACTAGATAACACCTGGTATAAAAAAATTTTATAGGAATGATCTGATCAATGATCACTTTACAATTTGTAGTCCTATTTTTATAAGATTATAGGCTAATAGTATATATCATCGTATGTTTTCAATGATTAATCTGTCATTCTCAACTCCTTAATTACTCAACTGAAACTTATTAAATTATAACATCTGATGATGCGATTTAGTCTTCTTTTTTAATAGAAGTTGAATTTTACTAATTCATACACTTGCAAATATCTTTTATACTACGAAAACAACTTAATTGAAACAATTTCGTTTCAAGGAAACAAAATGTTTTCCTCGTGACTGGCAACTACAATCTGAAATATATTTTTTCAAAAATTACAAATGTTTTCTAATCTTGTTATTATTATATTATTATATATTATGTCATTGTTATATTATTACAACATTATTAATTATTTCTGTTATGAACTGTTTCTATCAATGTAATCATTATATATACATATCAAATTTACTAAAAGTTAAAAGCTCTTGGTTTAACTGAGTTATAAATAAAGGTTGTATTCGTAGTGTATACTTATCTAAGAAACAGTCATGTCTAATCCGAAGAGTTCATGCATTATCAAATTATTCACAAAATGTGTCAATTTGATACTGCAAAGGCTCTGGCATTCATTCAACTATTAAATTGGTGAACGTTTTACCACACCACTAATGAATGGTACGCAATGACTCAAAACTCGAAGCGACACTACACCTTCTGCAATTTTTCGACGAATATCTACCGTTTGTTGTGTAATTATACACACTATAATTTATAGTAAACATTTATACATTTATATTAAATGACAAACTTGCATTATTGGAAATTTGCAAAGTGTTTATCTTAAAAACGGAAGTAAACAAATATTGAACTTTTCGATAAGATATGCACATCAAAAAATTAAACATTTATTTGCGCTCATCAACTTTACTCTCGTACACCTAATTTATCCGTGTTATCTACACTTTATAAGTAACATAATAGATAATGTGTAAAATAAAAAGTATATATTTTTCTAATCACTGTTCAATTATTTTCATAAATTTTATATACATGTTAAGGATTTGCAACGAGAGAGGCGAAGTGAATATTTTTATACTGTAAATCCTTATTTGTTACTGTAAATGTAGCACCTAGAACAACGAGAATGATCATTTTCAGCAGGAAAGGACAAATCGTTTGGTGTGAATAGTGCGGCGGTGACGCAAGCGTTACAACGAACATATACGTACATGTGTATAGTCAATCGCGTGACGTATTTCTCATTCACGTGACTGTCGCGAGCTACGCGACACCATTGTTTGACATTCGTCAGGAGGCGAATCTGAAAATGATAAGATAAATGTATTGTACATAACGAATGTGTATCGTTGTAAAAATTATCATTGCCCAAGATTGTATTTACATTATTGTATCAATACGTATACATCGTCGACGCACTCGCCATATCGCACTCGCAAGGGTTGAAAAAATATATGATGACTCATTTTCAGGTCTTGCGAGACAACACGTCTTACTTAAAACTGTAACAACTATTTAGACAACTACACTGAGAGAAACTGTACTGTAAGTTACTACTTTTATTGATACACAGTGGGAATATACGTCCAATTGAATGAACAATGATACTTTTTTAGTTAGTACGAAACAAAATGAACCACAT
>JABFPT010002267.1:0-10847 GCA_022817245.1 Nixonia krombeini
TCGCCATCAATTGTAAAATTTTACTGACAGATGGCACTAACGGTCTTTCGCTTTGTATATTTTGATCATATTAGCATAAAATATTGCCATAATAAAAATCATTACAGGTGTAGCTACTCTCTGAATGGAATTAATAGAATATTAAAAACAAGAAAATTATACATTACGGAAGTCTAGTTCTGACTTTTGAAAATACGTTATTTTTGTTACAAAGCATTAACAAACATCATTTCTTACGATTATCATGATTTTGATAGTAATCGAAGTAAGTTGTGGTGCTTGCAAAGGTGTAGATGTTTCCTGCTGTACCGATCGAGTTAAAAAAATGTTCATTATTACACATTATTCCACATGCAAATAAAAGTCATGTCGGTATTTCCTTCTTTGAACAAATTGTTACAAATCTGTTATTTATTCCTTAATTTATCAGCGTATAAGAATAGTAATACGATATGCTTCCGAACTGAAAAAAACAAGCAATATAAATAGGGCAAGGATTTTTACGATATTCTTCCCCGTACCTTTTCAAAAAAGGCAAATTTTCGTACTATAAAAACAGATAAAAAATAAAATTTACACATTGTTTTAATTTTAGTATAAAACACTGAAAAAATATTTTTACATAGAAAAAATTTTTTGTTATTTCACTGAAACTGAATTGTCAAATAAAGAAAAAATATTTTGTTAACAAGATATTTTTTTTTTACGGTCCACATTTGGACAGAAGGACATGGTTTATTTACAGATTAAAAAAGTATTAGAACGACAATTTTAAATAACGTTAATTCAACATTCCGTTATGTTAAATTGAAAAATTGAACCTGTTAAGTCAACCGATGCACGAATTTCAATGTAACTTTATTTAACAGGGTGCGGTGCCAGCAACTATAGCAATTTTGGAGGGCAGGGTAAACGTCGGCACTGATCAGGGGAGTTTGGAAAAATTGTCCAAGTGTGATTGGAAAAATACACGAAAATGTTCTCGTAGAGACCTTCCCTACGTAATTTCTCAAAAGTTGAATGGTGGCACAACAGTGAGCGCTACCATGTTAATTGCTGAGCAAGCCGGTATCCAAGTAATGGCCACTGGGGGAATCGGCGGTGTCCACCGTGGAGCTGAGTCAACCTTTGACATCAGTGCAGATTTAACAGAATTTGGTCGAACCCCCGTTGCAGTGGTGTGTGCTGGGATAAAAGCTATTCTGGATATTCCCAAGACGCTGGAATATCTGGTAAATGTTGTTCTTAGATAAAAATATTAAAGAAATACATTATATATATATTATATTATATGTTATAACTAATTCAGTTCTCCGCGTGAATTAATCTTATTAAGGAGGTATGGTTACGACTACACAAGTGAAGTTGATGACTAAAAGAAATGTTGCAGCAAATATTTATTCCATTCTTTATCATAAATAATAATATTGATGACAATACCAAAATAACGTTATTCTAAAAAGTGAAATAGTTGATTGTAAAAAGATACATTGTAAAAAGATATTTTATATTTCACATATGTCATTCATCGCTTGACTAATTTTAAAATAGCTCTCTGTACAGAAGTGCAAAGAAACAAAGTAAAACTACTCGGCATCAATAACTTTATTTTAGTATTATCCACTTTTCAAACGTTAGATTACTTCTTTTCCACTGTAAAGTTGTACAGGAAGATATAAATTATGCAATGAATAGTTGTCTAAGTGTCTGCCTTGAATTTACAGGTATAAAAACAGTACATTTAATTTCTGTAACTCTAAAGTAAGTTATTTTCATAACTAGACACCAAATCGATTTCATACTTTGCAAACTTGTTCCTCACTCCTAAACTATCTCTGTTTCAAATTTCTATGTAATATCTTAGAACGCCAATAATGACCATACCTTCTTAACAAAAATGTGTTCTGATGAAAAAATAAAAGAACAGTGCTTTTAAAGTGAATGACTTGATGGAAAAGTACTGAAAAATTTGTTGAAAAATTTAAGGAAATATTTATTTTATAGGAAACTCAAGGAATACCAGTTGCCACTCTAAATGAATCAGATAATTTCCCAGCGTTTTATAGTCGAGAAACTTATGATAAAGTAAAGGCTCCTTTAAGAGTTTCGAGCACAAAAGAGGCTGCTGATTTAATAAAGGCGCACAGAGAGTTTGGCATACGTACTGGTATACTTTTGGCAGTTCCTATTCCAGCAGAATTTTCACTTGACTCAGCAGAAATAGAATCATACATACAAAAAGCTCTGGAGGAGGCAAAACGTAGAAACATTTTTGGAAAGGACGTTACTCCCTTTCTTTTGGAGGAAGTTTCCAAACTTACAGAGGGACGTTCCCTGCAAGCCAGTGAGTGTAATTTCTAGTATTCCAGACAAACAACTAAAAAACCATGTTTTTCAATAAATATGCATCATTAATTTGTAAAATTCAAACATTTTTCTCGCAATCAACTCTGTAAAATTATTATCAGTGTACATAAAAAAAAAAGTATTCATGTTGTAAATTGAATAATGTAATTAATTGCTTATGTAATCTTTCCTTGCCTTTGCAGTTGTGACATATCAGAGTCATTGAAATGCACAAGATACATTCAAGATTACACAGGCAAAATGATGTGCCATTGGCTGGGTGAGAAACGGTAGATGCAAGAACCGTTTGAAAAATGTAGCATATGCATGTTTTACCGTTTGGAATTGCAATTCCGTCGCGTGACTGTCCCTGAATTATGTTAATAGCGTTTCACATACCGCTTATAATTATTATAATAGAAACTCTCTTTTGCAGATAAAGCACTGATAAGGAATAATGCTCAGGTAGCGGCTGAGATAGCCGTGTTGCTCTCGGAACAGTTTTCCCAGCGTTTAAAAAAAGGCTTAACAACCGGACGAGGATCAAGGAAAAATCCAGTTAGTATATTCCCTTGAAAATGACTGTTCTCGCGTAGGAAAATGACGTGAAAAAGTCGTTCCCTTGAGTTAACGAAGAACCGAGTACAATTTCGACGGAGATGGTACAGAATTGTCGTAGATATTACCCAGAATTGTGTTCCCTTAACAAACTTGGAAATTCCACCACTCGCCATTACCCTAATTATGAGAAGGTCGGTTCACACTCTGAAGAGAGTTCCTGAAAAGGTTTTCTGTAATATCTTCGCCAATTGCTAATGATTGTGTATAATAAGGAGACGAAGCAAAAAGGCGTATCATTTCCATTTTTCCTTTAATTGCACTGTATGAAAATGCTGCAGGTGGTGATTGGCGGAGCCGCATTCGACACAACCCTGCAGATAAAGGAAGCCCGGATAACGGTAAGTCACGCATGAAATGCAGATTATACTAAATAACCAGTTCTCTTTATATTCATTATTCTTAGTTTGTTTAACAGTATGTACATACAGAATCACGTTTTACTTATATACACTTAAAGGTATATTCGCGTGTTGAGTAGCGTGGACCGATGGTACGGTATGGGGAACAGTGATACATGAATTAATGGAAACAATGTTTACAGAAGCAATCAATGGGATATAACGTCGTATGCTGAAACCGGTGTGATTATTTGCAAGGACTTTTCATTGGATCATATTCTGTCCCTTCATTTCAAGAATCCGTTCAGGCAGTAATGGTTAACGGTTGTGCGTTATTCGTCGTGGGATTCGATTTAACTCACATTCTTTTATTCGTGTGGGTTCATATATATGCAAAATAAATGATTTATAGCGTAACACACACACACACACACGAGGAACAACGTGTTACACATTTACAAACACATGCCGAGTATAACGAACGTTTTAATCATGTGTGTGTGTGTGAGCCTCGCGGTTCACTTTACGCGTTAATTAACGTCTTGTTTAATTTGAAAATAGTTTCTTCCTTTTTTTTTTTTATACAAGTTACATTTATGACATTCGCGTTGCACAACGTTACCTTTCTCTTATTCACGATCCACGAGAAGTGCTTGAAAATAAACTACGATTTCTGGTTTGGATGTGTGTAATCGCAGATATTTGAACATTGAAAATGCCAATTTATAAGATTTTTGCTTCTAAACAACAACGTTCACAAATCGTACGTACGTCGAGCACAGCAACTAGATACATAATTATCGTTTGCTAAATAACGATCTCCAGTGTTGTTCGCTACTTGACCGAAAAGCAAAAAGTAAGCTTACAAAAAACTTCTCTCTACAGAACACACAGTGTTCGCTCGACCGATGATCGCTAGATCATGTATTTGTTTCACTGTTACGATACTGTTACTCCTCGTCGATCGTCACGTCGATGCGCGACGATCGGCGAGGATTGATATTACTCGAAAAATATGATACTTCTAAACACCCTTTTTCTTCTTCAGGCCAACAAAATCTCCCTTACACGTTTTTCGTCTACGCGAGATGCCTCGTCTCGATTCAACATCTCTCTGGTTAAAGAAAAATATATGCTCTGTGCTTTGTTCCTGGTGGACGTAGAAAACGAATGGAAATTATACGCCTGAATTTCCACTTTTTCCCATACGCTGGATTTTGCGGTGTACCTTCCGATCCCTGCCAATAACTAAATACCGCACTTCTCATGTTATCATAGTTAAGCTAGTTTGACATTAAGCAGGCACTATTTAAAACTCCCTCCTTTCCATCTACTCACGCGCGTTCTGCTAAACAGAGAGCGGGACGACTTTCGCTATTGAAATAATTACCGGATACGACGTTTTTGCACATTTCTCAGCTGTGATTTTGTTCTTTCAGAAATTCGCATCAGAGAGATACGAAGAATCCTGAAGCGAGTCTTTGACCATTCGCCTCGCTCTTGTCGCCGTTGAGTACAAATTAAGACAGAGTACCGAAAAGCTTTCTTCGTTAACGGGCTAATGCGGTGTGGCTTAATGGCGCGATGACCGAGTAAGTTGTGAAAAATTGAACGGCGCATTTCAATGACCGGATTTACAAAAAGAGGCGATAACTCTGGTGGAAAATAGAGGCAAGAAAAGCGAAGGTCTTGGTCCGGATTCCCGATGACCAGTTCGGTCCAAAGTCTGGTCGGAATGTAATTTCCTGTTGGGAAAATCATCAGTTTTCGCTCGATCGGATCTCGGTACGTTTTTACAGTTAAAAAGAAGGAAAATCTGATTTTGAGGGAGATGAGAATGTGGAGGAAAATAGCTGTTTTATCGAACGTTTGATCAGGATCAGTGGTATGTCTTGGAAAACGGATCTCTGTCAAAAATCCTTTTTCTCGTATCAAGAACATATCCTTGACTTTTCTCGCAGTTATTTTCCTGCCAAGATATAAGAGCCTCGTCGTTTTCGTCACTGTTGGGAGAAACGTGCAATCGAGTATCACAACCCACTTGGTCGAACAGAGTCAACGGTACACTTCTATCTAAGCAATTCCACCTAGAGATCTCTATTACTGGGCAGCTCGTAACGACATTGCAGTTTTATCGGTTAGAGTAATCAACAAATGAAGTCTAATAATACGGTATACGATATATTCTATATACATAATAATAGTGGCAAAGGCTGTAAAGTGTGTTTGCGAGGTGTAAGCTTCGACACTGTTTATAAGTTCTCTGTACGTTTATTTAAAGAGTCGACAGCCTGATTAGGAAATGTTCTTCACTCTGGAAAACAAAGCAGAATTTAGTTTCGCAAATACTTACCGGAGTAACGATTCTTTCGACGAATTGTCAAACGAATTGCGAGTGGTCGATCAAGTGTTGCGGTAGCGACACGTCGAGCCAAGGACGAAACGTTGTGGCGTATCGTAACACTAGCGATGATCGTCTTTGGAGCACGAAAACATCGTACAGTTTCTTTATTTACGTTCTTTTATACATCTTAGGATACTCGTTTGTTACCGAGAGCAATGTTACTCTTCGTTTTTAATTCAAGTCTCTGTTAAAAAAATGTTTCGTCCCGATTCCAGACGATATTTAGCGAGCGGCTGAGACGGATTTAGGAATACAGCGAGGAACTTTGGTACGACTAGTTGGACACGATTTCAAATGACTTCTCTCATTTGGCATACCCTGTTCTTTTTTAAGCAGTACCTTGTTTTCGAATGCTACCATCGAGAGGTCACCGAATCAGCAGTACACGTTGCGAAAGGTCGTTTTCTTAAGCAGGCGATCGAGTTCTCTTTGTCACTATTTTAGATCAGTGTTATTTACAAACCTACTTTGGTAAACGTACCCCTTGCCTTAGAATTCGTACGTATCTAGTTACGTCGATCTCTAACTAGGAAGCCGATAATCTTGTAGCTTTTTCCTTTTGCTTTCTTCTCTCTCTTACATAACTTAGTTCTAAATCAATACAGACCACTCGCGCTCAGATTTACACATTCTTTCCTTCTTTGTTCTTATCGCGGTAGCAAAATGATGCACGTTGTTTGAAGTTGTTTCGCGTTATCAGGTTTGAAGTTTTTTGTTATTTTGCGACTGTTAGAAATTTGATATTGAAATGAAAGGAGAAATGCTTTGAACGATATTTAATGTGCTCATTAATGTCAGTTTGTCAATTTGCTCATTAATGAGAAAAAAAGTATATCAAGAAACGTATGTCACAAGGATTCTGTAACCGTCATTTAAAAAAAAAACATTTATGAGGAATATTGAATATACTTCCACTTACAAGTTTGCAAAAATATTCAGATTATTGTTAGGTAAAAAGTGGATTTTCAGTTTCTTTTCAAGGGATTTTGAGAAATATAGCGTACGTTAATCGTCAACGATTATTTTCTAATTTCTAAATTTTTGACGCACTGAAAAATAAAAATAACACTCATTTTCACGTACCTTTCAAGTCTGCGTCAATGATCACATTTTTTATATATTACTCTTGGAATGAAAATGGTTTGTTTCGTTATCCTGGAAACAGTTTTAGGGCACAGTAGTGGTTTATTACGCCCTTTGTTCAATACGACGTTACTCCCTATTTCAAATAAACGACAAATCCGCGAGGTTTATTAGGTACTTCATTTTTGTTTTTATGCCCGTTTTTTATTAACCATTGAACATAATTTTTATTTTTGCGACAAAATATCTTGTTTCATAGAAAATTCTTTTGCTGATGTTTACTTCACAATTGGATGAAGTAATTTAAAATATGCAGCATAACATTCGCGATCTTTTTTTGTTCTATTTTGACACTTGTAAAATTAAAGTGAAGAGAAAAGTCTGTATTTTAATTTGTTTTCTTCAAAATTAATTGCTTAACATAATTATGTATTTAAACAGACGTGAATATTATTTCGGAAAAATGAAGGAAGTCAATCATTCTTAATTCAATACTTTTTTGTAAAAAAAAAAGCACAAAATTAATGCTTGGAAAATTACTTATTTTCTTGTACCTTAAACGTATAATTTAAATCCAAACTGATTTGTTATTAAATTTGTTCATACAAAACGTATAAGTAAAAATTTGTTTTCAATTTCAAAAAGATTCCCCAATAATTTCACTGTTGCTTGTATTTTTGTCTCATTTTCAACATCAACTGTAACGTTTCATTAGTTTGTTCATGGCGTGAAAGTATTACAACTATTTCTCTCCAGCTTTTATACTCATATTTGAAATACTCAAATAATTTGCGGACACGAATTTACTTTTTTTCTCAAGAACGAAAAAGGAAATTTTTAAATAAAACATTTCTTTTACAACCTAAACAGCAAATAGTTACAATTCGGTGCCACGTTGTCGTATGCAGAAAAATTGCCAGTGATTCGCACGTCTAATCTCGCGCATTTTACGTCTGTTATGAATGAAAACAAGAATTGCTCGAACATATCGAGGAAACAGGGTTTATTTCTGTCGAAAAATATCCTGTCACATTTTTATCCCACGCCGTGTATTTTACGACCAGTTCAGTTTTCCACAACGTCACAAATTTTTTCGCCAACTCTATAAAAAAAAAAAAACCGTTTGTTTTTACTCTTTCGCAGTTGCGACCCGTCGCTATTAAATTTGCGTTACTTCCGCTCAAGCAATCTGCGAAATGAGTAATCCGGCACCGATGACACAGCATATGCATCCTTCCATAAAACAGTTAATAAACGCACAGGGCTAATCAACCCGAAAGCTCAATTTTCTACGTCGCCAGTTTTTTTAGGGGTCGATCGTGACGAAACGTTTGAAAAACTGTGCCTTTTGTTTCAGATTTCGTATTTATGTTTCTCGCTGAACAATTTCACTTTCTGGAAATTACGGGGCTTTGTGGCAGTCGTCCTCGAGCTTAATCATCCCTTTGTGCACTTCTAAACCCCATGTTTGGAACTTAAGGAACTCCGGTTCTTTTATCCCCTGGTGTTTTACAACTGTACTCTGAGGATGACTCAAAGAAAAAATATTAGGGTTTGACGAAGTTGCCCGAAGCGAGATTATCGTTCTACGTTCGAGGGTAGTTTCAACCGCACAACTTTACCCTGCAAAAGATGTCAGACTTTGGAAGAATCGTTGGAAATTCAATTTCACATCCAAAACCTTTCCTTCGTCATATTATCCTGCAAATTTTACACAATTTTCTTGCAATTCGTTGTCTGTATTCTTTTGAATGTAACTCTTCTTTCAAGGACAGATGAGTCAGTGAAGTAAATTCCATTTTTTTGTTTTTGAATATGTTCCTCCTGTGCCAGTGTATCAAACGTTACGAAACACTGAGAGAGTATTTCCAAAAAATTGGAACGACTCATTTGGGAGGATTTGTTTAACGTCGCCATTTAGACCCAAAATTTCTTATTTCCAGATCTTGTCCACATGGTGAATTGCGTATGTATTGTACAGTCATAATGAAGTGGTACGTCAACATTGATGATGGAAAAATATGAAGTTCTGGTCGTAGTCATAGACAGTATATCACATGTGACCTTGAACGTTACATACACGTTCTCCAGTGCAGAATTGTCTGACTGGTAACAACAAGGCTGCGTCTGTCATTGAACAGTAACTCGCAAACGTTACACCTGTGCAGTACTTGTCCACTGGGAAATCCACGCGACTCCAAAGCAAAAATGAATGAAATAGGATCGTACGTCAATTTTATATTTTGATTGGAACCTTTGCGTTACTTTTGTATCCGAAATTACAAATTCACCAGTTACCGTTTGTTGTTGCCCACTTCTTCATCTCTGTAGTTTGTAGGATCTTTGTTGGATGTTTCTCGTCGTCAGGATTGGCGAAAGTTGGAATTGTTGCTTCGCCTGGACAGATCGAGGAGACTTTGTTGGTTTGAGTAAAACGTGAAGACACTGGTGCCCAGAATATTGTTCGTCTGAAGTCTTTGGTTATTCCAAAGTATATAGTATCAGCCTCCACGAAAAACGGCCAGAAATTCATTTTGGTAATCAGATCAGCTGATAATCATTTTTTGGTTTTGGCTCCACTTGTTAGTGGCTCCAGTTCATCCTGCCATTCATAACCCAACTCTAAGCTACGGCCGTGCGCAAGGTCACCAGAATTGTTTAATTTTGAATGTAAAAAATGGCAAATACGATTCTTCTTTGGTGTTGATTCAACATAACAATCTAAAAAGCAAAATCGCAGAATTCATTACATTTTTTGAAAAAGTTTGTCTTCTTCATTCCATTTGCTGAATGCGTTGTAAATTAAGTTCTCATTTCCCTTTTCTGAACGTACAATCTTTTGATCAGAGAAATTCCAATCTCTGCTTTCCTTAGGATTCGATTACTGAACGATCTATCGATTTATCGAAAATCAAAGAACTGACTATAACTGATTTATCGATTGGTCGAATACCGGGCAATCGGATACAATCGGCCAGTCGCGAGCCATCGAATATCAACCTGACCTTGAAATCGCACATGGCCATTCTAATTGTACGAAACGTTTTAGAAAAGGGTAAAGCACGAGTACTCTGTATTGCATTATATTGTTTAGCGCAATTGGCAAATCGCATCGACTTACATACATTACGAATGCACGCATACTCACGTGTATGTATACGTAGAAATCAGCCGCACGTCGGAAGATACCTTAATATCCCTTGTTACCATTACTACACTTATTCAGTAGCCGCGATTGAAGTAACGATAGCGCAAGCACGCGTGTCCATGAGTCGTCGAACCGCATCGATCTCGCGACCGAAACAAACGTCGCACTCGGTCCACCTAGTTGGAAAATATATCTCGCGTACTCGCCGCGGTTGCGATCTATACAGCTCTCTAGCGTTTAAGGCATGCCTCCTCCGAGCCTCCGGCTCGTCTTTGCAGCGCGACATCGCGCGACCTCGCTTTCGCTCGGACGCTGCCTCCCTCTCGAAAATTGTCACACCGCGTGAAATTCGTTGGCTCGGTATCGGGAAACGTGGTTAATCACGTACCACAGACGACTCTGCCAGGCATTATTTTTGCCCGTGTTGCACTGTCGACTTGTAAAAAAGACTTAACGGCGATTAGTCGTATTTACATGCATTTTGAGTATTCGTATTGGCAAGCGGTGTAAAAAGCGGTGGGGGTGATTGATTTTTATAGCAAAAATAGGGGGTAATTAACCCTGTCGTTACGGGCGGCAAAAAAAATACCGCATCTCTTGATTGTATCGATCGGTATCGAATCAATCCTACTTAAAGTACACTCTCGACGCGAAACAAGTTTTTTCTAATCGATAGTGGAGTTGAAAAGACGCGAATCTAAGTACGAAAATTGCAAAAAAGAAATTTTCTTTTGCCATTTTCAATTAAACTACGGAGAATTGGAATTTAACATGTCAATTAACCGAAATTGTATTTTTGTTTATAATAATTGCAAATGTGCGACTGTAAGTGAAACGTAACTGAATATTCGTAAAATGTATTTATTTTAGCGTTTCTCGTATAATACGATGAACAATTGTTATGCGA
>JABFPT010002271.1:0-16357 GCA_022817245.1 Nixonia krombeini
AACGATCCACCCAATTCAATCAAGAATCTACCCACAATTTACCCCCGCCCGACATTAAGATCGAAGATATTGAGCAAAAACTAGAAAAATGGCGGGGTTAAAATTGAAACTATTGACACTGCTACCGTAACTAAAAGCTGTCTTATCGGTCCAGACTGACATGCTTTAGTTCGTTGGATAGGTCTCAATGCCCGGAATAAGATGGTGTCTTGTTCAATTAGAAATTCTCAGATGGAGAAGAGTTACAGCGTAAAAACTGTGAATATCGGTAAATTACGCGCTGACCACCAAATTTTTCTCTTTCTTCTCGAATATCTTTGCTCCTAATGATCGTAGGGGGGAACATGGGGGGTTATTCTTGATGTACGTCGCGAGATCTATCCGTTGGTGTGTAAGTCAAAGCTGTACGTCGAAGTTGATTTTTCGGTATTTTCTCCCGTCTCGGCCGACCGAGCGACCGACATCGAAGGGGAACTTCAATTTTTTTCAAAAAATCAACTTCGGATTTCAGCTTTATGTTATACACCATTGTATAGAGCGCGCAACGGACATCACGAATCACCCCCATGTTGTCCCTTCTAATTATTAGGAGCAAAGATATTACGAAAAATATCTCGGAACAGTTGAGAATGCCACGAAAGAAACCCAGATTTAGACTCCTCATCGAAACAGACGTCATATACTGTGAAAAACAGACGAGAAACAGAAAAAAGACTTTCTATTTTTCTTCAGTTGTTCCAATTTTTTTAAACCTTAAAGCTCCTAACTTGGAAAAATTCGCCTGAAGAACTCTAATTATTCTTTTGATTTGCAAAAACGGTGGCTAACTTCACAGGAATTTTCTTTTCCCGATAAACCGGCCGTTGAGTACCATACCGGATTTAAAAGCGGCGATAGCGACGCTACGCTCTTCTCTCTACCAGGATAACTCCGTGCAAATCATAAGAGCACCCCCACTGTCACTACTACTAGAACTCTCTACTCTGATTTTCAGTACAATCGGCAAAGCGCGAGAACTGTTCGGCCACCCAGAGAAAGAACTTGTTGGCGCAGAAACGATGAATTGCCACGACATCAGCTAATTATTACTTCACTACTTTGTACCATTATCAAACAATAAACTACATTTGTAAATTGTTGGTAGTTAGTAGCGCTGAAGATTCTTCAATGCGCACTTCTAATGTTCCTTTTCCCTGCGTAGTAGCGCGCACCATCTCGCGGTTTCCCGTTATGTTGTTCTGGACTAGAAACGTGTTGCGGCGAATTCGCATGATGTTTTTCGGGAAAAAGAGATTGTTGCGTAACGAAGTGATGCAAATAACGGTTTAAATCTGCAAAACGTTCCGGAAAAATGACAGATCGTTGCGCAACGAAGCGGGACTAAGTAACGGTGCGAGTTCGCAGCAATTACGAGAGAACACTGCAAGAAAAGGAACAGAGGGAGAAATGATACAGCGGGAATAAAACATGTTCCAACCAGTAGCGTGTCTTCTACGCAAATTCGCGAACTGCGAGCAAACGGCATCTCTCTGTGTGTAATACAGTATAAAGAATAATAACCAGAGAATGTAACACAGGAGGTAAAATGATAGAAAGAGGCGTAGTAAGAATGGAAAGAGAGTATGTGGCAGTATCGTAATTCCTACCTCCAGTGCGGGCGCTTTAGCCTGAAACACAAACGTTATTCCTGAGAAAAGAGCGGCCCACGCGCACGCACCAAACGATCGGCCCTGCCCAGCTCCGGCGCGTTCGTCCGAGCGGGCTCGTTTACCCGAGCGGAAGTAGCCCCGAGTGTCCCCGGCCTTTCAACGGGTAACCCGATCTCGCCTCTTGCTTGAAGGAGGTTAAGCCACCGCGCACGTCCCGAAAGAAAGTTACATTCTCGCAAATCGCGCCCACCATTCCATTTTCATATTTCCCACGTAAATTAATACAGTTGCAGCGATGTGACTGAATTTGACTGAACAAACTTTTTCGATGATTGGATCTGCTCGAAAATTAAGAAACAGGGAATTCACATTCTCGGACAAGGCATATGCTAATTGATACTTCCGCTCGGGCTGTTTGGGCGACGTGGCTCGCGGTCGCCAGCGCCGAATCTTCGGCGACTGCGATGCTCGTCGCCGTCACGAAAGAGAAAAGTTCAGCGACCCCGGATGCAAAACTATTTTGCCGGCGTTGCCAAAGTCGACGGCGGGTGAAAAAAGCGAACTCGCTGGTGCGCTTGCATCCGATGACCTAGTAGCGGTGGTCGGGTTCTGCGTCGAGGCCGCTGAAATTTTTTCCTTCGCCGCGTAAACATCTGTCACGCTGACGCCGCTGAATATCGATATCTCGATGTGCATTGTCGACGAAATTCTCAAGTGTGTATGCTGAATAATGAGAGACATCAGTGGTTTTTTCGCCCGCTAGATGGCGTTTGTGATGACCGACAAACGCGCGTCCTGAACCGACCGCGAAAATTATATACACATTCGTGTATTATACATAATTGTGATTATGTATATAAACCTAGTGCATTTAATTTATTAGAATTAACCCTTTGTATTCCGTTGGCTTCGTTACGGGGACATAATGTACTTTGTATCTCCATTGGCTCCAGTGTGGAGACATTACTTCAGAAATAATTTTGTGAGGTTTATAATAAATCATATACACGAACGCGAAAATGTATACAAGAACAGTTACGTTCTCTAAAATCATCGTCTGCTTACAAATGAAAGAACGACGATGCTAACCGATATACCTTCATTTTGTCGCGCCTGCGTTTAATGATAAAAAAGTATTATCGCGATTAATGGTCGGATAGAGAGCGAGTGTTTGTTTGTCATTTGTAATACGTCGATGAAATGTTTTGGTGAGAAATCGTGCATGGTCTACGCGTCCCGAGAATAAGACATGGTCGCAGACGCCGGATCGATGGCTAATTTACGCACCAGGAACGGCGGAGCTTGTTACACTCGTAACGACCAACTACTCGCGTGAACGTTGCGATACGAACCGCAAAACTTGCAACGAAATCGCACTCTCTAAAAGCCACATTCTCGTTATGGAAATATTATAATTAAAAAATGTCTCGCCTCGATTTACAACTTCCTTTAGTGACTGAAACCAAATTAACTAAAAAGATTAATTTACTCAATACAGTTTAATTGAGTTAGTAATTACATCATATTCATTGTTAATTACATACCAATTTTGTTTTTGTTTCCCGTGATCGAATGTTTTACAGCAGCGAAAAAAAAAGAAAATGGGCCAAGTTGATCCACGTGCTACGACCAGTCTATTTTCTCTGAGTACGCGTTATTCGATGTCCCATGTAGTGTTCCGTCTGATTGGATTCGCGTGTGGATAGAGCGAAATGCGCGTATAGAGAAAGACGCAAGTAATATCAGTGTGCGTGCGGTATTATCGCATATCAATATCATTATGCAAGCCTGGCGAAAACGTATCGACTAACATCGGCTGTTGCTTGCGGCCATTCTAGCTGCGATTCCCGCGCGATATTGCCCTCGGTAAGTGTCTCATAAACATTCGGAAAGGTTCGCTCTCTTCTGCCGCGCAAGGATGTCGCTCGTTTTACCGTCCGAAGCGATTATCGCTCTCCTCCATTCTTGGAATTCATGAGAGTTACTCGCAAATAGGAAAATTCTTTTCTTTATAAAACACTTTTTTGCCGAGGTATCACCTTTTTATACCAATGCTATAAAGTCAATTTTCCTCTAAAATTATTTCCGTAATTTATCTTTTATGTATTAAAGAAAATGTATTTTTGCAAGTAGCCTTATGTCGATGAAAAAAATCGTGATCTTGCAATTCGACTTCTCACTCATTTTTTCCTCGCATATTTCCAACAAACCAACGCGTACGAGTAAACAGTCTTGCGCGGCGCTAATGAAAATAAAAGTGAATGTGTGCTTACCTGCAGCCTGTAATTAGGATCCTGTGTGGCTGCGTGTGCCGCTAGGAAGGGATCGTAGTAAACGCTGCAAGCAATAAGAAGAATCAGTCAATTATTCAGCATCATATTGAAGTTCGAGACACTTTCGTCTTAATTATTCAAAGAGTAACGAAACATGTCGAAGGGGTCGGTACGAATCGAGGTGAGCGAAGTGTATTGTATAATTAACCGGCTAAATTTGACGCTGATTGTGTCACAGTTAGAAGTTAACGTTCGCTCGACAATAATACAGACAATACAATACTTTGTCCCGCTGATGTTTGGTTGTTGCTTGTAAAACGTCCAGCAGCAACACACTGCGTTTTCAAACTCTTGGAAGGAAAAGCGGTCCTTTCGAAGTGCTTCAAATTTTAAGGTTTTTAAGAATTATGTGCGGAGCAGCTGGACGGTTTGCATCGCCAAATGTGTCATAAAAGTTTCGGAATTTCAGAAGCTTTGTCACGTTTCGATGGAAACTTTGAAAGTCTGTAAAACTGTGAGCAAAACAGGATAATATGACGACAACGTTGGTTTGGCGTCAATGTAACAGCGCTGCTAAATCTTACACCAAATCAACGTTGTCGTTGCATTTGCACATACTTGTACTCAATTTTTGTACATGTGTATATATACATTTATATACATCGACTATCTATGTATTTGTATATAAATATATATATTCTCGTGCTCTCATTTTTTTTCTACACGAGCAATATGAATGTATCTCTCTCTCTCTCTCTCACTCTCTGTGTCGTTCGAACTCGCTCGATGAAACACGGAAAGACCGCGTTTGACTACATTCTGGGTAAGAGTGCGGGTTAGATCTGAAATACGGCAGCGTGCAGATGCGGTGAATTCGCCAGCAGCTCCAGCGACAGCGCGTGCATATACACAGCTGTTTCCTCGAGAACTTCACGCCATGGCACATCACGCGGTAGAAAAAATATATCAGACACAACGGATCCGGGGCTTCTACTCGTAAGTGGCAAAGAAAGGCTTGCTCAAGCTACTGTGCAATTTTCGAGAAAAGCGCTCAGACTACGGATCAAGTGTAACGTATCAACATCGATAAGAACATTATGTTACAGGAGTACATGTGTTAGTAGAACTATTAAAGAGAAAAAATGAAATACTCGGGAAAAGAGGCATTGCCGCTTTCGACGGCAAAGTCGCTGATCAGAATATCGCACATTTGCCGTAGATCTGACGCAGATCCGAGGCAAATCTGTCGCAAAAGTTGTCGGCAAGGATTTGTATACTCGCAAATGTCGGAAATACGTAACATGTGATCGAAGGATGTGAAATTTACGTGAATCGACGCGCCGTTCAGCCGAAGGATAATCCGTCGGGTGAAGGAGCAAAGAACCCCGTACAAATCCTTGTCGAGGGCGATTCTGCCAGACGGTTTCCCAACACGCCGTTTATCAGAGTGTGGAGATGTGCCGGCTCGAAAGCGTCTGGAACATCTTTTTCTCGAGTGTGCTACTTACGCTGGTGCGAAGGGATGCAAGGCCGTGGCTGCGGCAGCGGCCGCCAGAGGCCCCGGGTTCCTGGCGAGGGCCAGCGCAGCTGCGCTGGCGGGAAAGGCTGCTCTCGCCGCTCCAACTCGTCCGCGTTGTATGGCTACTCCTCTAAGGGCCGCAGCTGAAACATACATGCCGCAATGGCCTACCTTGTAATTCATCGCAGACACGAGCCGTCGACATTATCATCATCGTCAGGATCCTCGGCGGCGCAGCGGCGGCAGTGGTGACGTCGTCGCCAGACAACAGGTACCGTCTGACCTTGAGAAACAGCCGGGACTTCGCGAAGCTTGGACTAGTCGGGAATTGCGAAGAATCAAGACCGATCGAAAAGACTAACGCGACATATCCGGTCCCGGAATGATGATTGAATTATCGGTGTTATCGATTAGCCCCCGGGCGGAAACTGAAGTGGTTTCGGTCGTCACCGGTTGATGCTTTCATTCAACGGGAGTCGGAATTCCTTGAATTCCTTCCCGAAGTAAACTCCTCCGCCAAGTGGATTTGGAACGTTCGGTCACAAGAGCATCTTGAGATGCGCAAAGGGATCCGACGTTTGCTCGGAATGTTCTTTGGGGTAGCAAACGGTAAAGGCAAAATTGTCTGGGACCTGTTTGTTCCGCAGATGCAAGATGAAAGAAACGGCTTTGCTATTTGCCTGTTCGCCAGGCACGAATGTCAATCTGAAGAGTCTAGTGAGAAAACAGCGATCAAGTCGACCGCTCGTTGGAACACGATTCGACGGGTCACAGTGTAAACAAACGACCAGGGATTCTAATTTTTGGGGTATAGTTCCTAGGAACGGCATGAAACGAGGATCTGCTCTCCAGAAGACCTCCAGAGATACGAGCCATGGGAAACACCGCTTGACGCAATTTCCCCAAATCCGCTTCCATAAATATGTAGTCTTCGAGAATTGTACGAGATTGATCGGGATGATCAGCGTTTCAAGCACATTCGAGAATTGGCGATTGCGCGAGAGAAGTCACCGAAGCGGAAGCCCCTTGGCTAAATGCTTTCACGAACCGGTGGAAAAGCGGAGAGGTGTCGATGCAATGAGAAAACGTAACGAACCATTATATTTCGAGGCAACTTTCCACCGAGAGTTTGTAAAGTTTCCAAAGACACGAAAAGTGTTTCAATGGATCCCGAGGATCCGGACCTTCAGGTGTCGCGTTTTGCCCGTCCGTCCGCGGCTCGGCGCTCCTCGACTGTAATGAAAAGAGACGGGAAATGATCGGGAATGCGGAAAGCCAGTCCCGTGTCGCCAATTCGACTAACCGAATCGGCTGCCGGAAAAGCGAAAAGTTCTCGAAGAAGATCGATCGACGGCGGATCCATCGTTTACCCTCTCCGAACTCGGAATACCGTCCCCCTTGGCGATGTCTTTTGAGCCGATTAATCTTCTCACTGTGACCGACTCGCTTTTTATCGCATTCTCCCGTTCCTGTAGAATGATCGACCACGATTACGAAATGATTTTCTGCAAAAAAGATGAGATCCGCCATCATCCCATTAATCAAGAGCACTTCGCGATTTTACGCGATGCTGCCTCGCGGAATTCGCGGAGAGTCCGGTTTATTCGGTTCGCTCCCCTTTCTCCTACTATCGATCGTCGAATGTGTGTTCAGAGATTCATCAAACATTTGCAGGAACCCGCCGCGCTGGAGCGACAAAACACAGCTGTGAAATGACTCGAACAGTGGTAAGTCCCATGACTGCCTACCTTTCGTTGTCACTGGCGATCTGGCTTTACCGTTCCGTCTGGCCGACTACACGGTGACCGCGTGTCTGTTACATATAAACTCATGAATGTCGCGCTTTCAGCCGCGGTTTTGTCTTCGCGGAGATCTTTCCTCAAATATTTGATTTTGAAAAAGAAAAGCAGTTGCAGATGCCCGCTTTTCTTTCTTCGCAAAACCTGCCGCTGGACCGATGAACGCAACACGTTTAACCTCGGTTCAACTTTAATATGCGGTCCTTAATCTGTCTTACCGTCAATCCACGAAAAACTCATCGTTCACAGTGCGATCGATCTCCGCGAACACGGCGGCATCTGCGCCAGTAACGAAGTATCGAGCGATTGGCGAACTAAACAAGGAGCGGCAACAAACAACAGTAACAAAAAACAGTGTGTCAGCACACGGCAACTTTAACGATGTTAGCCCGTGCGAATCACGTGTGCTCCTTCGTCGACTACTGCTCGCGGTCTGACTGTGTTGCACTGCGGGTGTATAAGTAGTGGAGGACTAAAAGGACAAACGTTACGCATGACAACAGGCACATTCCAAAAAGTGGTGTTAAACAACTAACAGACAACATAATTCAGTGCTGGCCGTGTACGCTGTCATATGTACAAGATGCGATTAGGATGCATGAAAACGCAACACTTACAGTCTCTCGATTCGTGCAATGTTTAGAGCATTGTTTGAAAAGAACAGTGACAGAGGATGATTGAACATTCAGAGACGTGGAAGAAAGTGCAGACTGCCGTCGGCACGGTCACGTTCAGGGGAGGATAAAGCGAGCGAGTGTCGGCGACCGAGCCGAGACACACCTGTGCGACGGCCGAAGGCGGACGAGCGTTCCCTGGGCGGCTAATGCGACGCGCAACTTGGCATGTGACATTTCAAGATAGCGAACCTCGAAATAAGCGTTATGCACAACTCCGCGAACTTGTTGCAACTTTGTACATTTCGTTTTTTCCTCGACTAATTTTTCTCACGACTGTATTTCTACGATTTTTATTATTTTAAACGACTTTAAATTGAACGAAAATTGTGCGGACGCCGGTAGAAAACTATTTTGCGTATGCCGTTATGGGCAATTCTAAAACAACGTTTTTTCGTCTCGCGGTTTTATCACTCACCGTGTGAAATTAGTTTGTCCGCGTCAACCAAAAATTGAAAACCTCGCGCTTTCTAATTACGTGACAAATAATTACCTCGCGTTCTTGCAAAGCGTGGAAGCCCGGAAAAACTTAATTATGCCCATCGTGAACCATTTTTTCGTGAAGCCGCAAGAGCCGACAGGGTTGCCCTGGCGGAGAAAAAACTCGTCAAGAATTTTCCGACGATCTTTTTACAGATCGCCGGGCAACACCGACTCGAGTCTTGCGGTGGAGGTGACAGGTTACCCACGAAGGTGCATAAAACGAAGGATGCCGGAAAAAGGAGAAAGTCGGAAATATTCGACGTTATGACGATGTCTACCGATGTTATTTGTGTCATTGACAACAATGTCTACCGAAGGAAAGAGGGTGGGGAGAAACAGAGCTTTGCGCGGGGATCGAGGCGGCGAAAAGGGTCAATGATAAGGTTAAGACTTGTTTATACCTTCGTCTCGCCGCGGCCCTCGGGGCGAGAACGAGGGGTGCAGTTGCGGGCGAAGGCGTCACTGCGGCCGCTGCGACCGCCGCGGCTGCGGCCGCCGATGGCGCCGCGGCGCCTAACCAGCTCCATGGCATCGCCGGCAACCTGTATCCTGTCAAAAAAGTAAGTATACCAAGCCCGAAACATACCGATAACACGTGCAAACATGGCACATCAGTTAGTCTGGCGAAGGACATGGTCGTTTGCAGTGACACCTTTCCAGTTCCTTCCTCTGTTTATTTATCTATCTCTCTCTCCCTTTTTATACCGTTACCGATTAATCCATTCCGCCTCAAGTCTATCTGAACATCACTCTCATCCGTCTGTCCAGTTTACCGTTCGCAGACGAGAAAACGCTCTTTCACGTTCTGTTTGTCGGCGTATACCCGGCCTGAAAACCACCCCCCGTTTACAATAAACGCCCGCTTGGTAACCACGGTCACGTGACCGAGCGATAATCCCGTGGAATCATCCCTCGACAATGGTACGAGAAATGACGCAGCGGATGAACCGATGTATGTTGCTCCCGATTAGTCCGCCGACCTCGTTTGTAATTCGGAAAATCGCCCAAACGCTTTTCCGTGGAGCGAAATCAAGGTTGCGAGCGGTGGAGCAACGTCCGGAGTCGCGAAACTCGGATGGTGCTTAATATGAAGAAACGATTGTTCTCGAACAGAGTTGGAAGAAGAGGGCACGCGACGAAGGAAGGGAGATGATGTTTGCGAACGAGACACTACGTGTCAAGAAGCATCAGCATCGCATGGTCGCTGCGAGTAATTAATATGACTGAACGTTGGCGGTATAGGGAAGCTCGAGAGCTTTGAAACTGCGCCGCGTAGAAGGAGCAAACGGATCGAAGGTTGCTCGATGAGGGTTGAAGGTGGGACGCGGTGGTGGGGAGGGGCACACCGGTGGCGGTTTATCATGGACGTCGAGTTCGAGGGGTGGAACAGAAGGGGCTGCTTCCAGTGGCTGGCGGTTGGCAGGGTTGCTTCGAGCGATCAATAAATGCTGCTGCCAGCATCCACCACTCCTGGTCCACCCTCTCCTCTCCGGCAGACGGGCTGGACTCTCTTTCCTACGCCGAGAGAGCTTCGTGCCAGGCACACGACTACGGACGACCAGAATGTCGGGGGGACGGGGGAATGCTTATTCGAAGCTACCGGCTGGGCGATCGAGGGGGCAGAGGAGATTCCGTCGCACTTGCCAGGAAGCTGCGGGATGCTGGATCCGAAAACAACACGCCGGCCACGGACGACCAGTGCTAACGATTTCTCCCCACGCGCAACGCCCGCCTGTCGGATCGCGGGAACGAAAGTCTGACGTACCGCGATCTTTTTCCCTGTGTCTCTCGGGACGTGGAACTTTACGGCGACAGTTCCGAAGAGAGAAATGCTTAAGGTACGCACGTCGGGACATTTCGAGTGCTCAAGTTCGTCGCGGTTATTAAAACCGTATACGCGACGGGGAAAAAAGGGAGTTTGGCAACCGCGCAATTTCAAAGAGAAAGATGAAGAGGCTGGCGCAGCGGCCAAATGCGTTCAAGTTCGAGTTCGGGCAGATCACGGGAGTCGTAAAAGAAGCGTTTCCTCGAATTTCCTTTTGTTCTTCCTTCACGCGCGTTTTTGATCTCTTGACGGAAAATTATGCACCGTGGAAAATTATGAAAAAGAAAAAAAAGAGAAAAACCGTCTTGAATTAGCCGTGGCTAATGAGCGCGATGATCAACGTATCGAGTGTCCGCTGTTGGCGGTGCTTGCACGCTCAGAGGTAACTAATTAACGCAGCGTACTGCACACGATAGCAATTATTATTTCCGTATGGACGTTTACCGGGTGTCACTCACGTCCTTCGACGCGTCAAACGCAGATATTAAACGTATGCCATGTCAGTCCGCTTTGTCAAACACGGGAAAGAAATTTGACCAACTGCAGGCCGACATTGCGTACTTTCAGAGTTTTCCTTCGAACTTTCTTCTCATGCAAATATTACGTAAATTTATGCTCTGCCAAACTCTGCTGTTTCCACATATAATTTACTTTTCTCTTTTCATTCTAACAGTCCTTTCATTCTTGTCATATATGGAACGTACTTCTCCTCACGAATATAATGCATTCAACTGAAGTCAGAAACTATAAACCCACTGTTATACGGATGTTAACTAATTTAGATAGAACTGTTTTTGTATTTGTCGCCCGCTAAGGGTCGAATAGTTTCGGGATTCTAGTCACAGCCGCAACGAGGTGGAAATTTTGACAGTTGTCGGTTCTGATGCAGCAACATGCAAATTTGTACAGCATAAATCAATAACCGCCAGTATACCTGAGTACCTTAACAAGAAGTGGCATATCTTGTTCTCTGCAATTGAGGAAGTGAGATACCCATATGTGCCATGGAGTTGCCTCCACGCACATTTGGCAAATAGGAGCCGACAATTAATAATTTACAATAAAGAACAGTACTTTGAAACTGATATTGCACTACATTTCTCAATAATTTATAATTACCAACGTCGACGTTACAAGTTAATAATTCATTAATAAGTATGAAATTTCGATTGAAATGTTAATGAAACAATAACCAATTTTTGCTTTTTGTTATTTACGAATTTACTGATCAATTTCTTTCGTGTTTTCCATTTTGATAATTAATATTTTCATTTTCCCTCTTCACTCAATGCATGAATCGACAAATATTAATGACTGAACGCAGGAAATAGCTATTTATAAAAATTCCTTTGATATATATTGCAACGGAAACGGAAAACAATAACATTTTAATTAAATTACCACGAAAAATTGTGCTTCCCGAGTAATGTAATTTGCAAAAAAAATGGCATTGTTGAAAGCCAACACTGCGATAGTGATTCAACAGAAATTTGGAAAACCATCGAGCCGTGAACGAGGGCAAATCGCATAATCCGCCGCGGAAGCAGAATCGGCTTTCGCTCCTCGGTAAGCGTTACAGTTAGCTCCTGAAATCCCGCTTTCGCGAGAGCAAGAGTGCCTTGTTGATTAGGCTATTCATCGATTCTCACAGACGTGCCACCGCTGAGCATCTTCTCAGTCGCCGGAAAAAACACTCCGGATTAACCGGCTTTTCGTCACCCACGCGTGCATCGGAAATCAGTTTGAATGCAGTTCCGAAATCAGTTTGAATGCAGTTATGAGCGTGGCGATAAAGCACGCCCTGTCGTTCGTTCCGCAATACGTGAATAATACGTGAATAAGTAGTAAATCGTACTGCGAGTCGCGTCTTCGACGTTGAAACATCTGTCGGTGCAAGACGGCCGGTTTCACAAATCGATCCCGAAGAGCGGTTACGATCGACATCACCCGCGAAAAGCCGCGAGATGCACCGATCGACGTTTCACCAACGAGTTAGCGGTAGTGTGATACCAGTGTGTCGTATTTACCTAACGCATTATCCAAAAGTTGGGATTTTCCAATTATCCACGTGTTATCCCCATTTCAGCTGGTGAGGTACGTTCGTAGTGCAAATTAGTGCGCCGAGTCCACACGCAGGAAAACAAAAATGTAAAGAGAATCGAAAACAGGCGTCTACGTATGATAACAAGATTCCTCTAAGAATAATAATAATGATAACAGTAATCAGCGACGATCATCGTTACTAATAAGAATATTTTGTTAGTACATAAGCCGACGGATCGAGTCAAGCGACATAGTTACTCGTCTCTGTTCATTCGTGCAAGCAACTACGAAGAGATAATGTAACATTATTATATATATAAGTATATAATATAGTATATATGTATATAATATGTAAAACAAAAAAAAACTCTTTGGTAGATATATAGATCGTTCGCCGACTCAAAGAGGGACAGTGCGAGCGACGTGTACCGGTGACAACGGGGTCGGGTAGTGAATTAATTAGTTACCACTAATACAAGGCGGCACTTTGAGCATGCAGCAACCTCGCCCGGCCATTTCTCTCGCCAACTAACACACCGTGCCATGATCATTAACATTAATCAATGAAAATTAACGGTTCCAAAAAAATTACGTGTCGCAGGCCCGCCGCGCTCGCCTGGCAATGAATGTAGTTCATTGTCGAGTATTAAAATAAGAAATTGAAAAACAAAGAAAAAACATAAACGGGAAAAAGAAGTTGGAGAAAAAGAGAAATAGAGGAGTAACAACAAAGTGTGGAAAATTCTCTCTAACATACAGTTCGTAATGAGTGCAATTACTGCCAGGCTCTGGCGGTGGGCCGAATCAACGTGAGAAATCAATAAAAAATAACGCTAATCGATAATATACATATAATATTATGTATATATAGTGAAAAGAACAAACATATATATACACAATATTTACAGGTGAATCTCATATGAAGGCAAGCCAAGGCCACGACATGAGACGTGCAAATTAAAAAGGTAATAATATTAAAAAGCAATTAAAAAATTCTCTCCCAAAACCGCTCCAACCACAACCAAGCACAACCACAGGCAAGGTACGGGCCTTTGTCAACGAGACAGTCATCAACCAGTGAATATATGCGGCGCATTACCGTGATTATTATATATAATAGTATAAATATATATAGACATGTGTGTGAGGGTGTGTTCCTGTATATATGTGTGTCTCCAATATATATATAATAGTTGACGTGTGTTTTGCGAATGAAAAAATATATAGTTATAAATATAAGTAACACGTGTTCAATCAATCTCAAGTCAACCAATGAAGTATAATGGTGTGATCCAATATCAACAACAGAGTAGTTGCAGTCAGTGAGATGCCGAACATTAATCATTACGGGACTTTGCGGATTCGTCGCGAGCTTCCGTCCGTCATCGATCGCCGTTGCCGGTAGTTCGGCAAAGGCCGGCGAGCGGGAACTCGCGCTAGCATCCTCCGGGCTCGGGATAGACGCGTGCAACTCCACATTACAAGGGCATTCACACTCTTCGTCGGGGCACGCACATAGGTTAACGATTATCCCGTGAGGAGTTTCGGCGATCGCAGGAATCGTGGCGTGCGGAAACGCGATAGCTCGTGTTTTGGAGCAACTGGACGTAAATGTAGACAGCCCTGGACAAAGCTACTTGATACGACGAAACGGGGCCACGTCCCGCTCGGCCCCGAGGGACAAGAGGTATTCGATTCGCAAAGTCACCTCGCGCGTGGTGATCACCGGCGGAGCGCGCGCACGACCCGATTGTTACATCCGCCCGCGTCCTCTCGCGGGGAGTAAACAAGCTAACATGGCCGTTCACTTCTGCAACCGCCCGGTTAATGTCACGGTCCATCGCGTCGGATTAATTCGTCGCTCCGGAACGTTCTTATTGTCCTAACCTTCTCTCCTTGTCCCTCTCTTCCTCTCTTTCTCTCTCCGTTTATTTGCTTCGCCCCGACTCCTCGGCACCTCTCACTCTGACTAATTGTACAGCTCTATCTATCTGTCTCGCGAGTTCCATCTTGAATAGCTACGACGACGCGTCTCCCCCGCTGCTCCACACACATGTGCACGCGCGAACAGTTCACGCATGGCGATATCAACCAAGTGCAAATAGTCGCAACATCAAGGCCACTTGCAGTGAAACATCGTCAAAACAGTTTGGTTAATACAGACGCTGTCTTGATATGGAGGTTTCGTTTCGACGCTGCTGTGATCATGCAAATCAAGACATATGTTCTCCGAACCGACCCGGATTTCCCACGGCGAAACTGACGATAATTCGGTCACACATCGAAAACTAGTCTCTCACATGTTCGCTGACCCTAAAGAACAATATTTCGTAAGAGTGAGAGGGAGATGGAGCTGGGGTAGTCATTCTTTACAACTGCGTTGTCACGTACGACTGTAATTTTTATAGACTGCCTGAAACAACAGGGTGTCGTGTAGGACTCTATAAATATCAAAAATCCGAAGCATAGAGAATGCGCGTTTGATGTCGTTGGAGGCTTTACAGCAGAAACTCGGCGAGAGCGAGAATCGGAGAGTAGAGATGGGAAGACCAGACCGCGAGGCAGAGTTTCCGGCAGCGGCACGAAGTAATGCCGGGTGTTAAAGCTCAGACGAGACCTGACCCGGGGGAGTTCTAAAATCAAAGTCTTCTCTCTCTATCTCCCTTCTCCTCCCTCTGCCGTGTCTTTCCTCTTGTCGTCTCCCCGGGAATTGGTTCTTCAATGCTCGACATCGCCGAATTTGGGTGCTGCAAAGAACCCCATTTGCAAAAAACGTTCCGAGATGGAACATTTCAGATTATGAGATAACGAACAAACTGGACTCTGATCGATTATCGCCGAATGCGACAGAGTGAGACAAGAACCGGGAAAGGCTTTCTTAAGTTCAAACGTGAATCATGGTGAGTAGACTTGTTCAAAACGACTGTGGTAAAAACGAACAAGCTGATCTCTGAAGGACGTTGGTGCTTCGGTAGAGTCCAGTTTCTGTTTACACCCGGATCGAGAAAGTTCATAGAAGAAGAGGAAGAGAAAGAGCCGAAGAGAAAGAGAGAACCACACGAACACTAATACTGACAATGCAGATGCATGCTGGAATTGAGGAATGTGCATATGAATCATCAATTCCTTGATTTCTTCTCGATCTCATTTATTTGGACAATTCCAACAAAGTCTCGGGCATCGGCTTGACGTTTTACACTGGATTACTATCACCGTTGCTATTTGCTTACTGTCCATGAAAAATGTAATCTCGGCATCTGTTACCGCTTCCACTGCTGGCGTGGCCACTCGCGCGGCAAATCGTCCATCTTCCAAAAGTCCTTCTTTTGTCGTCTCTCTCTTCCTCCGAGGTACTCTCCATCGTAGCGCTACACTTTGGGTAAAGCTCAAGCGAGAAACTCGGAAAAGAGCGTCCGTTGGAAACGAACATCGAAGGGTAGGCGTACGTGACAAAGATGCACAAATATCGAATAAATAAATCTGATGAAGATAAAGCGACTGCCAGAAAATGTTGATTGGAAATACGCCTGTTTGGAGGCCGCTCGAGCGTCGCTCTTTTCCCGCGTCTCTCTCGACTCGAGCCTCCTCCCTCCCCCCGACGGAGTTCAATTAATTGGACCAAGAGCGCGGAAAAGTATCTTATGATAATACGTGTCGCACTAGAAAAGTTACCCTGTATCGTTAACGCGAAGTGACGCTTTGAGAGCCCGGCTCGGCATTAGTCGGCGGTTTTTGAGCCCCCCACAATGACGAGACCTTCGCTGTAATGGGCGGCCGTGGAATGCAATATAACTCCGCGGAGTGTTCCGGAATGTGAGAGCGCTCAAGTCTCGTTAAAGGCGCGTCATCGAAAAATAGAACGAGGAGGTTCCGTACTTCGCTATTATACTTATTATTGGGAACCTCGCTCACTCTTACCCTGTTTACTCCTCTCCATAATCTACAATACTTCTATAATCGCATCTGTAACATCGTCAAAAATACTTAATTCTAATCAGTGGAATTACTCGGCGGTGATCGGGCGCCAGAGTCGGCTGCATGATCATCACACAGACTCTGCCGTACGCATACTACTCCGGTAGAACTTCGGCT